>JAJIBD010013527.1:0-43017 GCA_021461705.1 Cryptotis parvus | reverse complement strand
TGTATGTGTGACAGGCCCAGTGGGTGCCCAGTGTAACTGCATGTGTGTGTGTTCCCGGCCTGTGTGTACCCAGCGTAACTGCTTGTGTGTCTTGTGACCAGGCCTGTGTGCACAGTGTAACGGCACGTGTGTGTGTACCAGGCCTGTGTGTGCCTAGTTTAACTGCACGTGTATGTGTGACCAGGCCTGTGTGTGCCCAGTGTAACTGCACGTGTGTGTGTGACCAGGCCTGTGTGTGCCCAGTGTAACTGCAGGTGTGTGACCAGGCCTTGTGTGCCCAGTGTAACTACACATGTGTATGTGTGATCAGGCTTGTGTGTGCCTAGTGTAACTGCACGTGTGTGTGACCAGGCCTGTGTGTGCCCAGTGTAACTGCACGTGTGTGTGTGTGACCAGGCCTGTGTGTGTGCCCAGTGTAACTGCACGTGTGTGTATGTGTGACCGGCCTGTGTGTGCCCAGTGTAATAGCACGTGTGTGTGACCAGGCCTGTTAGACCACCCAGTGTAACTGCACGTATGAGTAGGTGTGACAGGCCTGTGTGCCCAGGGTAACTGCATGTGTGTGTATGTGTGACCAGGCCTGTGTATGTCCAGTGTAACTGCTCGTGTGTATATGTGACAGGCCTGTGTGTGCCCAGTGTAACTGCACGTGTGTATTGTGACCAGGCCTGTGTGTGCCCAGTGTAACTGCACGTGTGTGTGTGTGACAGGCCTGTGTGTGCCCAGTGTAACTGCACGTGTGTGTATGTGTGACCAGGCCTGTGTGTGCCCAGTGTAACTGCACGTGTGTGTGTGTGACAGGCCTGTGTGTGCCCAGTGTAACTGCACGTGTGTGTATGTGTGACTAGGTCTGTGTGTGCCCAGTGTAACTGCACGTGTGTGTGTGAAAGGCCTGTGTGTGCCCAGTGTAACTGCACGTGTGTGTATGTGTGACCAGGTCTGTGTGTGCCCAGGGGTAACTGCACGTGTGTGAGACCAGGTCTGTGTGCCCAGTGTAACTGCATGTGTGTATGTGTGACAAGCCCGTGTGTGCCAAAGTGTAAATGCACATGTGTGTGTGACCAGGCCTGTGTGTGCCCAGAGTAACTGCACGCGTGTGTATGTGTGACCAGGCCTGTGTGTGTCCAGTGTAACTGCAACGTGTGTGTATGTGTGACCAGGTGTGTCTGTTCCGGGTAACTGCACATGTGTGTGTATTGTGACCAGGCCTGTGTGTGCTCAGTGTAACTGCACGTGTGTTTGTGTGACCAGGCCTGTGTGTGCCCAGTGTAACTGCACGTGTGTGTGTGACAGGCCTGTGTGTGCCCCAGTGTAACTGCGTGTGTGTGTATGTGTGACAGGCCTGGGTGTGCCCAGTGTAATTGCACGTGTGTGTGACCAGGCCTGTGTGTGCCCAGTGTAACTTGCACGTGGTGTGTGTGACCAGGCCTGTGTGTGCCCAGTGTAACTTGCACGTGTGTATGTGTGACCAGGCCTGTGTGTGCCCAGTGCAACTGCCTGTGTGTGAGACCAGGCCTCTGTGTGCCCAGTATAACTGCACGTGTGTGTGTGACCAGGCCTTTGTGTGACCGGGTGTAACTCTATGTGTGTGTATGTGTGACAGGCCTGTGTGTGCCCAGTGTAACTGCAAGTGTGTGTATGTGTGACAGGCTTGTGTGTGCCCAGTGTAACTGCAAGTGTGTGTATGTGTGACCAGGCCTGTGTGTGCCCAGGGTAACTGCACGTGTATGTGTGTGTGACAGGCCTGTGGGTGCCCAGTGTAACTGCACGTGTGTGTATGTGTGACAGGCCTGTGTGTGCCCAGTGTAACTGCACGTGTGTGTCACCAGGTCTGTGTGTTCCCAGTGTAACTACATGTGTGTGTGTGACAGGAATGTGTGCCCAGTGTAACTGCATGTGTGTGTATGTGTGAAAGGCCTGTGTGTTCCCCTGTAACTGCACGTGTGTGTGTTGTGACCATGCCTGTGTGTCCCAGAGTAACTGCAACGTGTGTGTGTGACCAGGCCTGTGTGTGCCCCTGTAACTGCACGTGTGTGTATGTGTGAAAGGCCTGTGTGTTCCCCGTAACTGCACGTGTGTGTATTGTGACCATGCCTGTGTGTGCCCAGTGTAACTGCACATGTGTGTGTGACCAGGCCTGTGTGTGCCCAGTTTAACTGCATGTGTGTGTGACCAGGCCTGTGAATGCCCAGCGTAACTGCACGTGTGTGTATGTGTTACAGGCCTGTGTGTGCGCAGTGTAACTGCACGTGTGTGTATGTGTGACAGGCCTGTGTGTGCCCTGTGTAACTGCACGTGTGTGTATGTGTTACAGGCCTTTGCGCGCAGTATAACTGCATGTGTGTGTGTGACAGGCCTGTGTGTGCCCTGTGTAACTGCACGTGTGTTTATGTGTGACCAGGTCTGTGTGTGCCCAGTGTAACTGCACGTGTGTGTGAAAGGCCTGTGTGTGCCCAGTGTAACTGCATCGTGTGTGTATGTGTGACCAGGTCTGTGTGTGCCCAGGGTAACTGCACGTGTGTGTGAGACCAGGTCTGTGTGTGCCCAGTGTAACTGCACGTGTGTGTATGTGTGACAAGCCCGTGTGTGCCAAAGTGTAAATGCACATGTGTGACCAGGCCTGTGTGTGCCCAGAGTAACTGCACGTGTATGTGTGACCAGGCCTGTGTGTGTCCAGTGTAACTGCACGTGTGTGTGTGTGACCAGGTGTGTCTGTTCCGGGGTAACTGCACATGTGTATTGGTGACCAGGCCTCTGTGTGTGCTCAGTGTAACTGCACGTGTGTTTGCGTGACCAGGCCTGTGTGTGCCCAGTGTAACTGCATGTGTGTGTGTGTGTCCAGGCCTCTGTGTACCCAGTGTAACTGCTTGTGTGTTGTGCGACCAGGCCTGTGTGTGCCCAGTGTAACTGCACGTGTGTGTGTGACCAGGCCTGTGTGTGCCCATTTAACTGCATCGTGTGTGTGAACAGGCCTATGTGCCCAGTGTAACTGCACGTGTGTATGTGTGACCAGGCTTGTGTGTGCCCAGTGTAACTGCACGTGTGTGTGTGACCAGGCCTGTGTGTGCCCATGTAACTGCATGTGTGTGACCAGGCCTGTTGTGACCACCCAGTGTAACTGCACGCATGAGTATGTGTGACAGGCCTGTGTGTGCCCAGTGTAACTGCACGTGTGTGTATGTGTGACCAGGCCTGTGTGTGTCCAGCGTAACTGCCCATGTGTGTATGTGTGACCAGGCCTGTGTGTGCCCAGGTATAACTGCATGTGTGTGTATGTGTGACAGGCCTGTGTGTGCCCAGGGTAACTGCACGTGTGTATGTGTAACCAGGCCTGTGTGTGCCCAGTGTAACTGCGTGTGTGTATGTGACTAGGCCTGTGTGTGCCCAGTGTAACTGCACATGTGTGTGACCAGGCCTGTGTGTGCCCAGTGCAACTGCAGTGTGTGTGTGTGACCAGGCCTGTGTGTGCCCAGTATAACTGCACGTGTGTGTGTGACCAGGCCTGTGTGTGCCCGGTGGAACTGCACGTGTGTGTATGTGTAGAGGCCTGTGTGTGCCCAGTGTAACTTCATGTGTGCGTATGTGTGACAGGCTTGTGTGTGCCCAGTGTAACTGCACGTGTATATGTGACCAGGCCTGTGTGTGCCCAGTGTTACTGCGTGTGTGTATGTGTGAAAGGCCTGTGTGTGCGCACTGTAACTGCACGTGTGTGTTTGACCAGGTCTGTGTATGTCTGGTGTAACTGCTCGTGTATGTATGTGTGAGAGGCTTGTGTGTGCCCAGTGTAACTGCGTGTGTGTATGACCAGGCCTGTGTGTGCCCAGTGTAACTGCACGTGTGTGTGTGTGTGACCAGGCCTGTGTGTGCCCAGTGTAACTGCACATGTGTATGTGTGACAGGCCTGTGTGGCCCAGTGTAACTGCACGTGTGTGTATGTGTGACAGGCCTGTGTGTGGCCAGTGTAACTGCACGTGTTTGTATGTCTGACAGGCCTGTGTGTGCCCTTGTAACTGCAGTGTGTGTGTGTTGACCAGGCCTGTGTGTGCCCTTGTAACTGCACATGTGTGTGTGTGACAGGCCTGTGTGTTCCCAGTGTAACAGCACATGTGTGTGTGTGACCAGGCCTGTGTGTGCCCAGTGTAACTGCACATGTGTGTATGTGTGACAGGCCTGTGTGTGCCCAGTGTAACTGCACGTGTGTGTATGTGTGACAGGCCTGTGTGTGGCCAGTGTAACTGCACGTGTTTGTATGTCTGACAGGCCTGTGTGTGCCCTTGTAACTGCACGTGTGTGTGTTGACCAGGCCTGTGTGTGCCCAGTGTAACTGCACGTGTGTGTGTGACAGGCCTGTGTGTTCCCAGGGTAACTGCTGCGGTGTGTGTGTGTGACAGGCCTGTGTGTGACCAGGCCTGTGTGTGCCCTTGTAACTGCACATGTGTGTGTGTGACAGGCCTGTGTGTTCCCAGTGTAACAGCACATGTGTGTGTGTGACCAGGCCTGTGTGTGCCCAGGGTAACTGCACGTGTGTGTGTGTCCAGGCTTGTGTGTACCCAGTGTAACTGCTTGTGTGTGGTGTGTGACCAGGCCTGTGTGTGCCCAGTGTAACTGCACGTGTGTGTGTGACCAGGCTTGTGTGCCTAGTTTAACTGCACGTGTTTGTGTGACCAGGCCTGTGTGTGCCCAGTGTAACTGCACGTGTGTGTGTGACCAGGCCTTTGTGTGCCCAGTGTAACTGCACGTTTGTGTATGTGTGACCAGGTGTGTGTGCCCAGGGTAACTGCACGTGTATGTGTATTGCGACCAGGCCTGTGCGTGCCCAGTATAACTTGCACGTGTGTGTGACCAGGCCTGTGTGTGCCCAGTGTAACTTGCACGTGTTGTGTGTGACAGGGCCTGTGTGTGCCCAGTGTAACTGCACGTGTGTGTATGTGTGACCAGGCCTGTGTGCCCAGTGCAACTGCGGGTGTGTGTGTGTCCAGGCCTGTGTGTGCCCAGTATAACTGCACGTGTGTGTGACCAGGCCTGTGTGTGCCCGGTTGAACTTCATGTGTGCATATGTATGATAGGCTTGTGTGTGCCCAGTGTAACTGCATGTGTGTATGTGTGACAGGCCTGTGTGTGCCAAATTGTAACTGCACGTGTGTATGTGTGACCCGGCCTGTGTGTTCCCAGTGTAACTGCGTGTGTGTATGTGTGACCAGGCTTGTGTGTGCCCAGGGTAACTGCACGTGTGTGTGTGACCAGGCCTGTGTGTGCCCAGTGTAACTGCACGTGTGTGTATGTGTGACCAGGCCTGTGTGTGTCCAGCGTAACTGCCCGTGTGTGTATGTGTGACCAGGCCTGTGTGTGCCCAGGTATAACTGCATGTGTGTGTATGTGTTACCAGGTCTGTGTGTGCACAGGGTAACTGCACGTGTGTGTATTGTGACCAGGCCAGTGTGTGCCCAGTGTAACTTGCACATGTGTGTGTATGTGTGACAGGCCTGTGTGTGCCCAGAGTAACTGCACGTGTGTGTATGTGTGACAGGCCTGTGCGTGGCCAGTGTAACTGCACGTGTTTGTATGTGTGACAGGCCTGTGTGTGCCCTGTGTAACTCCACGTGTGTGTGTCCAGGCCTGTGTGTACCCAGTGTAACTGCATGTGTGTGTGGTGTGACCAGGCCTGTGTGTGCCCAGTGTAACTGCACGTGTGTGTATGTGTAACAGGCCTGTGTTTGCCCAGTGTAACTGCAATGTGTGTGTTGTGACCAGGCCTTATGTGCCCAGTGTAACTGCACGTGTGTGTGTGACAGGCCTGTGTGTGCCCAGTGTAACTGCACGTGTGTGTATGTGTGACAGGCCTGTGTATGCCCAGTGTAACTGCACGTGTGTGTATTGTGACCAGGCCTGTGTGTGTCCAGTGTAACTGCAGGTGTGTGTGTGACAGGTCTGTGTGTGCCCAGTGTAACTGTACGTGTGTTTGTGTGACCAGGCCTGTGTATGCCCAGTGTAACTTCACGTGCGTGTATTGTGACCAGGCCTGTGTGTGCCCAGTGTAACTGCATGTGTGTGTATGTGACCAGGCCTGTGAGCATGGTGTGTGCATGTGCGGCCATACATACATGTCTGTGCTACGCATGTACGCTTGTTTCTGACTGGGTGAGTTTACACACACGTGGGAGCGTGCCTGAGTGTACACATGTGAGTGGAAGCATGCACACGAGTGGACGGCCGGGCGGCGGCGAAGCTTCCATTTCTCTGCTGCGCGAGTCCCACGGCCCGTCACCCTCAGGGCTGCGCACAGGCAGCCTCACGCGTGGAGACTGGAGAAACGCTGCGTTGCTGCTGGTGAGACCCCGCAAAGCAAAACGCCAGAGGAAAGACCGTGGGCTGTCGCCCGTGTCCAGAGCCCGCGAGCTAGACAGGCCCCCGCTCCAAATCAGGCTCTTCCCGAGGACATGGGCAAAGCCAGCGAGGGGCCACGTGGGAGAGCCCAGCTCCCGGACGGAGACCTCGTTCCCAGGCGCCAGCGCAGACTCACGCTAGCACCGGCGGCCTGCCCTCCCAGGTGCTTACCGAGCTCGCTGGCGGGGCTGGGGGCCGAACTCCCAAAGAAGGACGTCGATGAGCGAGGAGGCGGGACTGGAATGGCACTTCCTCAGGGCGACCAGGGCTCTGGAGAGAGGGCAGAGGAGCTGGCACAGGCCTGCGCTCACAGCCCCGGGGGCCCGGGAGCCAGTTCAACCCCGACTCAGTGTGCCCTCTGGCCTCCGCGACTCACTTTTTCAGCCGCCTGTAAGTGGCGCCGTTGGCAAGTTTCAACAGGCGGTAGCTGTGCTCTTGGTCCGAGCTCAGCTGGAGATCCTGGGACTCGTCAAAGGCCACGGTGACGGATCTAGAGGTGACGTGGGTCAGGGTCCCCTGTGGCCAGCGGGCTGTCCCCCTGGGTTTCATACAGACCCACGATGTCACCTGCACAGGGGAAACTCGGTCCATTTACCTGATCGTGAGTGGCCCGACGCCCCAATCCCCTCCCGCCGACGCCCAGTCACTGCGGGAAACCAAAGCCTTAAGGCGTAGAGGGTCACCTGACTCCAACGCGACAACCGGCTGGAGAGTCACGGCCCAGGCCGAGGGACCAGCCTCCTAACCCGAGAACGTGGCTAGGGACAGAGCCGGTCCTGGCGTGTGTGAGGCCCAGGGCTCCTCTCTAAACAGCGCCCACGCACCCGGGGCTCTGTGCACGCACTGCCCGCAGAGGAGCAGGGGTCAGCCCCGACTGGACACGAATCAGAGGTCAGCCCTCCGGATTATCAGGAAGGGCCGCACAGCAGGGGCACGGCTGGAGGGACCTGGGAACCGGTTTTTCTGACCCCAATGGGTGGGCAGGGTAGGACCTGGTGTGGAGCCTCGAGCACCTGGGGGCACCTCCCAGGTGGCCACAGAGCGCGGCCAGAGGGATCTGCGGAACACTGCCCCCTCCTGGAAGCACAAGGTATCTCACACCTACAGCCAAGACTAACCCAGGAGGCCGGGCGCACCCCAAAGCCCGGCCCAACTCCTCCTTGGGGGGAGGCAAGCACCCTCGGGTGGTCTCTGCTCCTTGGCCGCGGGCGCCCTCTGACCCTCAGCCCGCAATGCCCTCACAGAGCCCTCACAGTCGTGGGTGCCCGCCTGCTCCAATGGAGCTGGGAACACGGGCCGAAAGCCACTGACGGGACCCTGACCTCCGGGGCCTTCAGTCCCCCGAGACGTCAAAGGCTCGGTCGCCCCAAACAGGATGAGACTCTTCTAGAAGGGGCGGGCGGCAGCGCCATTCCCTCCTCACGAGACGCTGCTGGTCTAGTCTGAGACACTGCCCTGATGGACCTGCCCTTCCGCACGGAGCGGGCTGAGCCCTGGGGACCCGACCGAGCCCACCCGCCCCTCAGCGGGCTGCCAGATGGGGCGAGAGACGCCCCTGTTCTAGGAAGCCTGCTCTGCCGCTCTGCCACAGCGCCAGGGCCGGCGGTCTAGCAACCCTCACTCAAGACACTTGAACGTCGCACACGCAGCCCAGCGACTCACAATCGGGGCAGCGGGGCCTCGGATACAACGTGGGTGTTTGGGCCAGACACTGGGGAGCAGGAGGAGCCGGGTGGTCGCACAGCCCCCTCACGCACCCTCTGTGGGGCTTCAGAGCAAGGTTACAGGTGCTACGGGGTTTGATTTGGTGCTTCAGAAGAGGGGCCAGTGGTGGTGCCGGAGCGAGAGCACGGTGGGTGGGCGTTGCCCTGCACGCAGCCAACCCGGGCTTAATCCCCTGGCATCCCATAGGGTGCCCTGAGCAGCGCCCAGGGTGATCGCTGGGCACAGAGCAGGGTAACCCCTGATCGTGGCTGCGTGTAACGTCCCCAAGCACAGATCACAGCAAAGGCGCATGGGAGCCCCAGGCCCTGCACCAGACTTGTGAGACCGCTGGGACCGGGCACGGCCAGCAGCGGCCATATCTAGGGGTGGCTGGTTCCCACCTCCTGCTCGGCTCTGGGGACCACCAGGCGCCCCTGAAGAGGCCTCCAGCTGGGGGTCCCCACCCCCAGAGAAAGCAGCGCCGACCACACCCACCGGAAGTGAAGCTGTTGCTGGCAGCACCGGGCACCGCCCCTCCGCGGCTCCAGCGTGACCAGCAGCCGCCCGTAGAGCCCCGTGCGCTGGCTGGACACCTGCAACCTCAGCAGACACACGCCGCGGCTCTGCAGCTCCTTGGGGGAGACGCTTTCCTGCCAACACCTGCAAGACAGCGACCGGATCGGAGCCTGGACCCGATCGGAGCCTGGACCCGGATCAGAGCCTGGACCCGATCGGAACCTGGACCCGGTCGGAGCCTGGACCCGGATCAGAGCCTGGACCCGGATCAGAGCCTGGACCCGATCAGAGCCTGGACCCGAATCCGAACCTGGACCCGGGTCGGAGCCTGGACCCAGATCAGAGCCTGGACCTGGATCAGAGCCTGGACCCGGATCAGAGCCTGAACCCGGATCGGAACCTGGACCCGGATCAGAGCCTGGACCCGGATCGGAACCTGGACCGGATCAGAGCCTGAACCCGATCGGAACCCGGACCGGATCAGAGCCTGCGCTTTCCCCCGCCAGCCTGGCCAGGGACCCCGTCCTCCGGCCTCTGCAGAGGAAAACCTGCTGCTCACGGCCCCTCACCCAGCCCTTCCCTCCTGGGGCCCCCCACTGCTGGCCTGAGATGCTCTTTCCTGCTCATGTCCCCACCCGGCCGCCCGGCCACTGCACCAGGGACAGACCCTGACCCCAACGTCCCTGGGCCCGGCTCCTCCCACGAGCTCCCTTGGCACCGGCAGGTGCTCATGGATGTTCCTCTCTGCCCCACGGCAAACTGGCAGGCAGGGACAGTGTCCATCTTACAGAGGACACTGAGGCTACACTCAGCGGCCAGGTCTCACGGCCAGGGGGCCTCCAGCCTCGCCTCAGAGTCCCCCCCATGAAGCCACAGACGAATCTCAGCGCCGCCGGTGCTCCCCAGCGGTGCTCCCGCTGCCGGGCACCACGGTCTGCTTCTGTGCCCCGTTGATTACGGGAGAGTGACCGGCTCACATCGCTCGGCCCAGAGATGGCTCCGGACATCTCGCTCCTCTGCAGGTGTCCCTCCTCCCACCCCGCTGGCCCCACAGCAGCTGAGCTCGGACACCCCCGCCCCTGCCCCTCTCCCACCCCGCCCTGCTCGCTGCCAGGGGTCTCGGATGCAGCTGGGGGCTTCGAGAGAAGCTGAGCCCCGTTTGTCCTCGTCACGCCGCGATGGGCCAGATGTGGCCGGCAGGGCAGGACAGGCGAGGCTCAGAGAGGTCAGGCGCCCCGCCCGCAGCACACAGCACCGCAGGGCCGAGGGCGGGGAGCGAAGGGTCGAGGGCGGGCGGGGGCGGCGGGGGTCTCCGGCTTCGGGCGCCCGCCCCAGAGTCCCGCGGGGACACCCGGTCCCCAAAGGGGTCTCGGCGGGGCTGAGCGGGCCCGCGGCCGCACCTGCGCTCGTCCACCTCCGCGTCCCTCTCGAGCTCCAGCAGGTCCAGCTGCTTGGCCACGAAAGTCTCCACCGCCGCCGAGCCCATGGCTGCGGCTGTCCGCGGTGCCCGCAGCCGGCCCGGTCGGCCGCCGCGAGGCCTCGGTTTCCCCGCCGGACGCGGGAGCGTCTCCGAACCGGGTCCGCGTCCCGCACTTCCGCTTCCGGCGGGTCGGGCAAGATGGCTGCGGCCGTGGGCGCGGCGCTGCCGGTCACTCTCGCGCGGCTGCTGTCGGCGGCCCGCCGCATCGCGGGCGCGTCGGGGCCCGGAGCGGGTGAGCCTGGGCGCAGGGTGCGGGCAGGGCCTGTCGGGTGGCCTCGTGCGGCGCTGGACGCCGTGGCCGCCGGGTCCCGGCGCTGGGTTCGGACCCCGCTGCCCCTAGGTCGCCGCTTAGCGGTCAGGGCAGCTGCCCGGCCCCAGCTCCCCCGCGAGCTGCCCGGCCCCTGTGCCCCCGCGAGCTGCCCGGCCCTGTGCCCCGCGAGCTGCCCGGCCCTGTGCCCCGCGAGCTGCCCGGCCCCTGTGCCCCCGGGGAGCTGCCTGGCTCTGTGTCCCCATGAGCTGCCCGGCCCTGTGCCCTGGGTGACCCTGCGGGAGCCCAGCGCCCGGTGGGGGACTAGGCCAAGTCCGCGGCACGGGGCTGCACAGAAGCAACCAGCCCTGGGACATGCTCAGTCAGGAACACCAGCTGCCCTCCTGGAACTGCCCAGTGTGGGGCTGTGTGTGTGTGTGTGTGTGTGTGCGCGTGTGTGCGTGTGTGTGTGTGTCAGTAGCAACAGGCTGGCCGTAGCCCCACTGCCCAGCATCTCCGAGGGCCAGATGGTGCTATGGGACGTGCGCTGGGCTGGCCCTGTGGTGCTGGGAGAGGCGCCTCAGCCTGCCCTGTGCCGGCCGGAACACGAGGCCCGGCGAGGTTCGTGATCCCGTTTCTCGCTCCTCAGCCTGCCCGTGGCCCGTCTCCAGAAGCTTCAGCTCGCCGAGCAGTTCGTTCCCACCCGGGTAAGAACCGTGCAGGCTGGGGTGCCCCTGGCAGTGGACTGGCCCTGAAGTCCAGCGCCGGGCTGGAGAGACGGTGCGGCGGGTGGGCTCCTGCCGTGCGCTGGGCTGGGCGGGTCCAATCCCAGGCAGCCCAGGGGCCCTCGGCCCCACCAGAGTGGCCCTGAGCACAGAGCCAGGAGTAGCCCCTAGACTTGGCAGGCCCGGGCAGCTGCTGACGGTGCGTGACTGTCCTCCAGGTATGTGCCGCCCACGTCCCTGAGCTCGCCGCCATGGCGGCTGTGGTTCTGCCAGACCCGGCAGAGGAGACCCGGCACCACGCAGGTAAGGGCCCCTCCCGAGTGCCCCACGCCCATCGGCCCCTGCCTCGCCTGACCCCTAGTGCCCGCAGGCCCCATCAGCCCCCACCGCCTCGCGCCCACCCGCCCCCTGATCTGCTCATCATCAGGGTAGCCGGAGGGTTGGGTGCGGAGCGCCTCTGTCCTGCTCTGCCTGAGACGGGGACACAGGACTGGGCTGGGCGTGTGTGGAAGCTGCTGCCGGTCAGGGGTCATCTCCCGCATCAAGCTGCAGGTCAGGGGTCATCTCCCGCATCAAGCTGCAGGTCAGGGGTCATCTCCCGCATCAAGCAGCAGGTCAGGGGTCATCTCCCGCATCAAGCAGCAGGTCAGGGGTCATCTCCCGCATCAAGCAGCAGGTCAGGGGTCATCTCCCGCATCAAGCTGCAGGTCAGGGGTCATCTCCCGCATCAAGCAGCAGGTCAGGGGTCATCTCCCGCATCAAGCTGCAGGTCAGGGTCATCTCCCGCATCAAGCTGCAGGTCAGGGCTCACCTCCACATCACGCCTGAGTCCCGCCTCTGCACCCAGCCTGGCCTCTGGAACCTTCTTGTTTAAATGCCGTTCCAGAGCCGCAAGGTCGGGCAGCAGGCGGGCTCCGTCCTCGCCGGGCACCGCTTCTTCCTGTGGGTGCCGGCACGGAACCCCAGCATGACGGCAGCTGTGTCGGAGAGCACAGCCAGAGCTGGGGTCCCTTGGTCTTCCTCGTCCCACGCTTGCCTGTGGCCGGGCGGGCAGCTCTTCACTCTGCGTCAGTGGGGAGACAGGAGCCTGGAGCGGCCGGGGCTCCCTTCCCCGCCCAGAGGGCTGAGCCCCGGGGTGCTCCCTCCCGCAGCCGCGTGGTGGGGATGGTCAACCAGCCTCATCGCAGACGGCCAGTATGGCCGGCTCTTCGCCGTGGTCCACTTTGCCGGCCACCAGTGGAAGGTAACATCCGAGGACCTGATCCTGATCGAGAATGAGCTGGAGGTGTCGTGTGGGGAGCGCATCCGGCTGGAGAAGGTGAGGCCGCGCCTGGTCTCGGGTCACCGGTACGCCCGCCAGCCGCCCGGCCGAGGGACTGTCCCCACGCTGTCCCCAGGAGCACGGAGGCGCCAGTTCCGGGTGCTTGTCGGGTGGGCTGGGCAGGGCTGCAGCGCCGCAGGAGGGAGGGGTTCAGACCCGGCTTCTGCGTGTCCCTGGGGTTGGTGTCACCTCGTCCAGCTGTGTCCGGCCCTTACCCTAGCAGCCCCCGGCGCCACCGTCAGAGTCAGGCTCCCCGGCAGGGGCGCGGCTTCCCTTTCCGCTGCCCAGGGGGCCCTGTCCAGGTGGCAGCGGCCTCTCCTCACCAGCCACTCTCTCTCTCTCGCAGGTCCTGCTGGTCGGAGCTGACGATTTCACGCTGCTCGAAACCGCTCCTGGGGTGAGGCTTCAGGCCGCGGGACACGCCGCCCACCTGCTCCGAGGCCTCGAGCCACTCGGGGATGGTGTTGGGCGCAGGCTCTGCCCACGAGGCCCCCGTTGGATGCCCAGCACCGCAGGGCGCCTGAGCCCAGGGGCAGGGACCGCCCGAGGGCGTCGTGCTCCCACGCCACGGCTGGCTCAGTGGCCGCCATGTTTCCGAGGCTGGGGGCCCCGCCCCAGTTCAGTGAGCTGAAGAGTCCGTCAAGGGGGAGGAGCGGGTGCGGAGCTTGGGAGCCTCGGCCAGAGCCAGCGCGGCCGGTCACGGACCGCCCCCGCAGGAAGGACGTCGTGGCGCCGCGGAGGCCACCGTCGGAGAAGACGGAATCCTGGCCGAAAATCAACATGAAGTTTAGGAAGCGAAAAAACTACCAGAAGAAAAAAAGTGAGTGGAGAACAGCCGGGCCTCTGGGGACGGACGGGGACCCTGACGCCCCCACACCCCGGGCGCCCCAGAGAAGCAGCTTCAGCCTGTGCCGCAGGCGCGGAGCCAAGCCACACCCCGCCCCAGCCCCCGGGGCTCCAGTCTGCACAGCCCAGCGTTGCTGGTCCCCGTGTCCCCAGTGCGAGGTCGAGGGCCGCTCAGAAGGAAGTGGGGAGGGGGCCCCGTGTCGGCGGGGGGAGACCGCCCGGGGCAGGGTGCTGCTGGCCCCACGCCGTGACCCTCTCCCCGCAGTCATCGTGGAGCCCCCAGACGGTGCTTCGCATCAACAGCATCGAGGTCGCCCCCGTGCCTCTGCTGACCGACCTCGCTGAACGCCGCAGCAGCTCGAGTCGGCCCGGAGCCTCGCGGGCCTGTGGTGGACGGTCCCGACTGCTGAGCACCGCCCCCAGGGCCTCGGGAAGGACTGTGGGCACGGGCCGGGGGTGGCCTCACAGGCAGGGGGCCCTGGGTTGGATCCCTGGCATCACATGGGACCCCCGCCCTGCCAGTTGTGGCCTCAAAAAAAGAAAACAGAAAGAATTCCAGGCCTGGCCTCCCAGGGCCGGAAGTGGACGCTTGTGTGAGCCCAGCCTGTGTTCTTGGCTGCCCTGCACCCCACACGGCAGGGGCGGGCCAGAGCAGGTGCGGCGGGGGGGGGGCGGGGGGCGGGGCCAGAGCAGGTGCTGGGGGGGGGGGGGGGGGCGGGGGCGGGGCGCCGGAGCAATCAGATTCCTCCCCGGGGCGCGGTGGGTGACTTCGGCCCTGCGGGCAGTTCCTCCTTCCTGCTCCTGGCGCTCTGCCCTTACCCCTTCAGGGCAGGTGCCCGAGTGCCGTGGCCCAGGCCCCCTGCCTAGGCCCAGTGACCCCTCCATGGTGCTTCTGTCCTGCTTGGTGTGTGGTGAGGGCTTGGGGGTCCCAGGGGCACAGTGTGGGGGTGCCCTGCCCCTCCTTCCCCTGGAGGCGGCTCCCCTATCATGCCGGCCGTGTCCAGCAGGGGGCAGTCCTGGGTGGGGGTGCAGTGTGGGGTAGGGGTGGGCTCCTCTCCTCTCAGGCCTGGCTGCACTTGCCCTGAGTACCTCCAGCCTGCTCTGGGGGCTCCGACTGGGTCAGGTCAGTGTGACCCCCCTTCCCCAACTGGCCGGGGTCATCTTGGTCCTCCCTCACCTGCTACGAAGGGCCAGACCCTCCCTCTCAAGTGGGCACCGGTCCGGGCACAGGTGCCCTCGCGAGGCTGCCATGGCACTGGCCTAACAGCCCCAAGGTGCAGCCCCGCGGTCCCTGCAGGGTGGACAGGTCCTGTGGGCTGCAGGCAGCGGCCTCGGGTCACAGGGCAGCTGACACTCTCCGAGCCTGGGTCATAGGCCCTGGGGAGAGCGCAGAAACCGGGTCGCGGTCTGGGGCCTGGGTCCCGGGTACACCCGCGGGTCAGTCTGGGTGCAGCGTGGGCTACGTGGGGAGGCGATGGCCAGCAGGTCCGCTGCGGGTATTGACCTGTTCTGTGAAACCGTTTGCAAGTGAACCTGCACCTGTACGTGGGGAGGCCCCAGGGCCGTCCCCAGCTCTGCAGGACAGCGGGCGAGGCCAGCTGTCCTGGGCAAGTGGCCATGCCTCTGCACCTGCTGGGCCCACCAGGATGTGTGGCCCGGCTGTGTCCTCTCTCTCACCCCGTTGCAGAGCCGCCCTGGAGTGGCCTGAGGCCCTGAGCGTCCCTCAACCCTGCAGGCCGAGGGCAGCGGTGCTGAGCACGAGGGGACACGGAGTCGGGAGGCCCCAGGGCTCAGCCACGGTCACCACACAGGTGGGCGTTGAGTGTCCCTGACCCCACAGGGCCAGACCCCCACGCCTGCCCCTGTCTTCCCTGAGTAGGACATTGGGTTTACATGGGAGGGGCCCGGTCACCCCAGCACCACACGCTGAAATCCAGAAAATAAGGCCAGAGTGAGCGGGCAGCAGCAGGCTGCACACAGCCGGCCAGGCCGGTCCTCCCCGGAGTGATCCCTGAGCACAGGCAGGCTCAGTCCCCGCACCCCTCGGTCCTCCCTGGGAGTGATCCCTGAGCACAGCCAGGCTCAGTCCCCGCACCCCTCGGTCCTCCCTGGGAGTGATCCCTGAGCACAGCCAGGCTCAGTCCCCGCACCCCTCGGTCCTCCCTGGGAGTGATCCCTGAGCACAGCCAGGCTCAGTCCCCGCACCCCTCGGTCCTCCCTGGGAGTGATCCCTGAGCACAGCCAGGCTCAGTCCCCGCACCCCTCGGTCCTCCCTGGGAGTGATCCCTGAGCACAGCCAGGCTCAGTCCCCGCCCCCGGTCCTCCTGGGAGTGATCCCTGAGCACAGCCAGGCTCAGTCCGCCCCCCGGGTCCTCCCCGGGAGGATCCCTGAGCACAGCCAGGCTCAGTGTCCGCACCCTCGGTCCTCCCCGGGAGTGGATCCCTGAGCACAGCCAGGCTCAGTGTCCGCCCCTCGGTCCTCCCTGGGAGTGATCCCCTGAGCACAGGCAGGCTCAGTCCCTGCACCCCTCGGTCCTCCCTGGGAGTGATCCCTGAGCACAGGCAGGCTCAGTCCCTGCACCCCTCAGTCCTCCCCGGAGTCAGCCCTGAGCACTCTGGCTTTGGCCCAAGAATCCAGGAAAAGGGCAAAGCTCCAGAGGGGAGCCCCGAAAGTGCTCTGCACACAGGAAGCCCGTCTGCACCCCACGGCCCCGGCACCGTGTGACCCGGAGATGGGAAGGGACAAGCTGCAGATGCTGGGGGTCACCAGGGCCACATGCCCCCAGGTGGACGCACTTGGCCTCCCGCTGGCTGTTGGGTTCCTGGGAGAGCCCGGCCGGGAGGGCAGCGGTGTGTGGGGCGCCGCGGCGTGGCGGGTGCCGCTGGGACGAGGCTGTGCTCGGGGACCCGAGGGAGCACCACAGTCTGCAGCTGCGGCCGGGGGCTCCCGGCTCCCGCACCCCTCAGCCCACTCCTGGGCCCGCGCCGGGCCGCCCCACTGGCTCCCAGGTAAGGCTTGGCACCCGCGGTGGCTGCCCTTTGCCCACTTCCTCTCCCACAGCACGAACCCAGCATCCCTGTGGCCTCCGGTCTTCCTGGGTGCCCCCACCCCGCACTGCTCCAGCCCCGCCTGGGGAGCTGAGTGGGGAGGGCGTGGTCTGTCGGCTGTCAGTGGGGGGGCTGTGGCCGCAGGCTGGGGCGGGGCAGCCTGACGGCCAGTACCTTGGCACTGCCCACAGCACCTGGGTCCCCGACAGGGCTGGTAGAGCCTCAGGGCCCGGGTGGACAGGGCGTCCCAAGGACAAGGATCGTTGCACGGGCGCCTTGTGCAGGCCTGGGGTCAGCTGCCCCGAGACCCGAGCAGGCGCCAGGGCACCCCCAAGCATGTCAGCGACCTGCCGGGCTCCAGCCTCCCAGCTGCAGACCACACGGGCACTGGGGGGCTGAGGGGTCCCTCGTAACCAGGGCCACAGGCGGGGGCTCTCTGAAAGCAGAGCCGGCAGCCCTGGGCAGCGCTGGCCCGAGTGCCCCGGGTCCCCCAGTGAAAGGTGGGGACCTGTGCCTGCCCTGGCCCGGGGGCTTTGCTCACACACGCAACTCCCGCCTTCCAGAAAAGCCTTCCCGGGAGGGCAGGAAGAGCCTGGCCCTTTAAGGCCCTTTAAGGACACTCTCTCCGACCATTCCATCCCCCGTCTCACCCTGTTTTCCCTTGGGACGACCCCCGCTACCACATGGTCCTTGAGCGCCTCTGGTCACAGCCCCCCACCCCAAAAAAGGCGTGTTCTTAACTGAGCCCTAACTCCAGAAAGCACCCAGCTGGGCTGGGCCGGGCGCACAGCTGACCTGGGTTCCGTCCCGCGCCCCATGTTTCCCTGACACCACCGAGGGATCCCTGAGCACAGAGCCGGGAGTAAACCCTAAGTCCTGACCCCAGACCCAGAAGAGAGACGAGGGCCCGGGTGGTAGTACAGCAAGTGGGTTTGCCTTTCCCAGCCAAGCCAGATCACCCCTGCACCCATATGGTCCCCGAGCACAGCCAGGGGTAACCCCTGAGCATCGCCGGGTGACCCAAAAAGCAGCCCCCAAAAAAAAAAGGAAGCTCCCAGCCAGGCCTGGATTTGGGAGGTTTAGCTTGGGGATGCGCCTTCACCTACCGGCCCTGCCTGGAGCTCAGCTGCATGGACGGCGTTGCCAACGGAAGGGAGTGCCACATCGCGGGTGCTCAGAGGGAACTCCCAGTGGACCACAGAGGAGCGGCCCTGGGCACACGCGGCGGTGAGGCACGCATGGCTCCCCACGCACCACCAGGGGTCGCTCCTGAGCACCGCCAGGTGTGCCCCGCCTGCACCCCTCACTTAGAGGTACTTGGGGACCAGGCAGACGCAGGGCACCCTTTGACGGGCTCCAACCCCTGGCACCACGCGGTGCCCCAGTAACTACAGAAGTGACCCCTGACCTCCACCACGCATAGTCTCCGCCCACGAAAACAGCTGGAAAACCCAATCACATTCAGAGCATGGCCCCGGTCAGGATGACACGCACTCGTGAAATTTCCATACTTTAAAACAAACAAAAGCACACATTCAGAGCCTGTTGGGAAATGTTTCCATTTATTTTTATTTGGCGATCACACTTCGGCAGTGCTCAGGGGTCACTCCCGTGGGTCTCCCCCTTTGAGGTGCTGGGCATTGAACCCAGGTTGGCCACATGCAAGGCAAGTGATTTTCTCACTCGGTTCTCTCCAGCTCCTGGGAGGTTTTGTTTTTGCTCATGGGTCACACCTGGTGGTACTCAGGGCCTACTCCTGGCTCAGCGTTTGGGGGGTCTGTCCTGACGGAGCTCGGAAGAGGCCGTGGCGCCGGGTCGATGCGGTCTCCCACATGCCGTGAGAGCATCTGCTCGTTGAGCCGCCTGGCCCCGCTGACTGCACAAGCCACAGCAAGGCCAGAGCTGCACATCGGGGGGTCCTTTTTTTAAATTTACTTTTATTTGGTTAAAAAATCCATAAAAATAAAATCCCACAGATGAAAGATTTATGTAAACAAATGACCTTTAGGTGAGCTCTTGGATCAGGAAAGATCACAGTCTTGAAAATAAAGTCTAGGGCCAAAGAAACGGCTCAGGGGGTATTGTGGCGGCCTCACATGTTGGGGGGCCTGGGCTCATCCCAGCACTGCGGTCCCTGAGCGCCTCACAGATCTCAGACTGCCAGGTAGGCCCCTAAGACAGCATCAATCTCTGGATCATCCCACATGATCTTCTGGGTGCCTTCCTGTGGGACAGCCGCTCTCCTTATAGACAAGGTTTCCCCTGCTGCCTGCTGGCCAGCTCCTCTGCGCGCACTCCTGCGGCCAGCTCCTCTGCGTCGCACTGAAAACCTACCACAAGGAAATGTGTTTCGAGAGACCCGGAGCTGGCGCGACATACGTTTGCGATGACCATCACTGGGGTGCCATCAGAAGTCAAAGGCCCCGAACTGTGGCAGAGACCTTCTGCCCGGCTAGTGGCAGCCGTTTCCGTGCCCTCCAGTGAGCACCTCAGAGCTGGGCACTCGGGCTCCCGGCAGGCGGCGGAACCCTCAGCCCCTCGCAGCCTCCAGCACTCAGAGGAGGTTTGCCGAGTGCATCAGGAGCCGCCCTGGAATCAACAGGAAACAACCCTTTCCTTTAACCCCTTTCCTTCCCATCAAAAGAAGAGGCGCGCCCCGCTCTGTCCCTTCGACCTGAATATGTGCTCCCTGGCCGCAACACTTGGCTGCTTTTAACAATCTTCCTGACAGTTGGCTCAATGCCCCATAAAGAATCCTGTTGTTGGGGTCAGAGAGATAGTGCAGTGGGCCGGCTCTTGCCTTGTACATGGGCCAACATAGGTTCGATCCCGGCATCCCATAGGCCGGCTCTTGCCTTGTACATGGGCCAACATAGGTTCGATCCCGGCATCCCATAGGCCGGCTCTTGCCTTGTACATGGGCCAACATAGGCTCGATCCCCGGCATCCCATAGGCCGGCTCTTGCCTTGTACATGGGCCAACATAGGTTCGATCCCCGGCATCCCATAGGCCGGCTCTTGCCTTGTACATGGGCCAACATAGGCTCGATCCCCGGCATCCCATAGGCCGGCTCTTGCCTTGTACATGGGCCAACATAGGCTCGATCCCCCGGCATCCCATAGGCCGGCTCTTGCCTTGTACATGGGCCAACATAGGCTCGATCCCCGGCATCCCATATGGTCCCCACACCCGGGGGCTTCCCCCATCTCCAGACAGCACGACAGTCTCCATGCTGGAGTCACTTTTTTTTTGCTTAGTGGACACTGATTGGGTAAAGCCCACCGCGAGGGAGTGGAGGCGATAGTCCAGTGGGAGGGCGCTTCACCAGAACCCATATAAGCACCTCCAGGAGTAACCCAGGAGTAAGCACAGAGTCGGGCGTGATCCCTTACACAGCTCCAAGTAGTCCCCCCAAAACTAAGAAACAAAACAAGACAGCAAGATCCACCACTAACAAAGAAAGTCGCTTTGGTCACTGTGCATGCTGACCCGGTTTGACCCCCCGTCACCACATATTATCCTGGTGGTGCTCAGGGGACCATGTGGGATGCCGTGGACCAACCCGGGTCGGCTGCGTCCAAGGCCAGCTCCCGACCAGCTGTGCTATGGCTCTGGCCCCTCTTCTCAGGCACCTCCAGGGGTCACTCCTGTGCAGAGTGAGGGACAGCTCTGAGCACCGCTGGGCGTGGCCAGTCCCCCCTCAAGCCACCTAAGAGTACGTGTGTTTGTGTGTGTGTGTGTGTGTGTGTGTGTTGTGTTGGGGATCATACCAGAGTCTCTTCCACCTCCTCGGTCACCGAGTCTGTCCAACTGTCTGTCCACCTCCTGCCCACCACCTATTGGCCCACTCCCTGGATTGGTTCACTCCCGGTGGACCCTCATGCCCGGCGGTCTCGTGACCTTGACCTAGAAGTGGGGTTTGGTTCTGAGACTCCACCCAGGGACCAGCAGGTGGACTAGAAAACTGACCTTTAGACAGTTCTTTGCAGCAATGTTTTTAGGGCAAAAGACAGGAGCTACACCCAGAGCGAGAGGGTGAACTCCATGGTGAGTCACTAAACCGGAGCTGGAATATTGCCTCTGACAGACATAAACAAGGAGGAGTCTGGGCACGGGCGCTACAGGCCTGGAAGGCAGCAGAGTGGGGAGCTGCGGAGCTCGGCTTCTTCCCCGAGGCAGAAGGGAGATTCGCGCATTCGTGGTGCCTCTACTGCTGTTCTCAGTCAATTCTGCTGGTTGTTTCTTTTTGGTCACACCCAGCAATGTTCAGGGTTTGCTTCTGGCTCTGTACTCAAGAATTACTCCTGGTGGTGCTCGGGGACCCTATGGGATGCCGGGATCGAACCCAGGTGGGCTGCGTGCAAGGCAAACGCCCTCCCCACAGTACTATCACGCTGGCCCCTCTTGTAAGTCAGTTCTGAAGGTACATGGAAACCAGAAGCGTTGAGGCAGACGTGGCGACCCGTGCTTTTCCTCTTTTCTTTTTGGAGGGGCCACTCCCAGCAGTGTGGAGGCCATCCGCTGGCTCTGTCTCAGGGATCACTCCTGGAAGGCTCCAGGGAGGCTACACGGTGACGGGATTGAATGCGGACTGGCACGCCCCAAGGAAGCGCTGCCCCGTGGCACTGTCCCTCCTGTGGCCCCAGGTGCAGGCTGGTGTTTGTTTTTCATATTGCAGAAATTTGGCCTTTGAATGATGGTACTGATTTCATCCAAACAATTCCCTATTCTAGAGAGAAAAGGGGCTGGGGAGAGAGTCCCGAGGGGCACATGCCTTGCGTGCGGCTGGCATCAGCACCATCTCGGGCAGGAGCAGCTGGCATCAGCACCATCTCGGGCTCTCGGCAGGAGCCAGGAATAGTCCCTGAGCGCTGCTGGGTGTGACCCAAGTAACGACACACACGTGAGAGAAAAACAGGCCCCTTCACTGCAGGACACTAGCTCACCTCCTGTCCAGTCTCTGCTGACCCCCGAGAGGGAGCCACAAATAAACCTGTTTGGGAAGAACGAGCAGAAAAACATTCACGCATTTGCAGCTGCGTTCAGAGGATGGAATATCGGAAAGGCAGAAGCGAGGCCATGGAATTTCCGCCAGTTCCTGGGGGTGGAGAAGGTTCCAAAGCTGTAAATTTATGCATCAGGTCCCTAAAATAAACCAAGGATGGAAGGACACACGCGGTCTGATGTGAACCGTGACTCCTGCGCGAGACCACAGCCAAGAAACAATAGCGGCCCCTTCCAAGGGGCGGACTTGCCCAGGTCCCCACCCCCCCCCCCCGCATTCCGGTCTCTTCCCAAGGGGGACCGTTAGGTCAGGAAGAGCCTTCGGAACACGCGGGTCCCGGGGCCTCCACGTCGTGCGGGCGCACAGGACGCAGAGGGGGGCTCGCCGGGGGAGGGCCTGGAGCCGCCGAGCGCTCAGGGGTGCGGCCCGGGAGAGCACACGAGGTGCTGGGGCTTTCGACAGCGGCGAAAGCCCCTCAACGCCCCCCATCGAATGTGTAATTTAAACCTCTGGTGACGGGTCTGTGCCACCAGCCTCACCCCAGGCCCGTGGGCGCTGGCCACAGCGTGGGGCGGAGCCCCGGGGGCGCAGCCGCTGACAGCCCAGCAGGGGCAAGCAAAGCCCAGGCCGGGCTGGCCTGGTGGGGGAGTCACGGGGCTAGGGGGTCCTCGCTGGGGGCGTGCACGCGGCTTGGCAGCCGGGCGGGGTGAGAGGGTTGAGGTTGTCCCCTGGGTGGGCGCTCGCCCAGCCCGTCCTGCCGTGCCACTCCGCCCCGCGCGGCCCCGGGCGACCTTGACCGACGCCACTGTCCCCAGCACGCCCGCCCTCCCCGGGCCGGGTGACCCAGCGGTCACTCAAGCTGTCCCTGCCAGGACGCTGCGCCATTTGGTGCGTAAAAGCGGGACCCACCCCAGGGCCCATGGGGGG
The DNA here is from genome assembly GCA_021461705.1 of Cryptotis parvus. Classification (NCBI taxonomy): domain Eukaryota; kingdom Metazoa; phylum Chordata; class Mammalia; order Eulipotyphla; family Soricidae; genus Cryptotis; species Cryptotis parvus. Next base: position 20,813 of record JAJIBD010013527.1, on the reverse strand, counting down.
GTGGGCCCCGGGATCCGAGGGTCGAGCCCCCGGGGCAAGTCCACGGAGCCCAAGATCTGGTTGCTTCCTCCCCAGAGCTGCCTGCGCGCCCATCTCTCCCCGCCGCCCCCACCCTGAGCGCTCTGTCACCTCCGCCCCTCTTCCAATCGCAGGAAAGTCTGGCGGTTGGCAGAACCAGGGAGACCCGCTGATGCTCGGGTTTGGAGGGACCAGGAAGACGCCCTGAATTCCAGGAACAGGCTGGAACCGGCGGGGTTAGAGGACCCCCACCCTGCCCCCAGCGCTGCTCTTGAATTTGGGGGATTCCGGGAAAACTTGGAGTAGGTGGTGCCTGAGTTCGACCTTGAGAGCTAAGGGAGGACATTCCACGTGGGTAAGGAACGGGCTGGGGCGCAGTTCCGGGTCCAGGTCAGAGTGGGCAAAGATGTGGCCTCTGGCAGGGAGCGATGGATGAAGGACAGGCCTGTCTGGCGGAAGGAAAGACCCTAATGAAAGTCGCCTGGGTGGGGAAGTGCCTGGGGCGGGAACGAGCCTGGATAAAGTTTCTTTCCCAGGAAAAATGTAGGGGAAAACCTTCCGGAGCGACTGTGGGGTGCACGTGGAATGTGAACCTCTGGCTTGTGGGCAGGAATCCCGTGGCAAGCGTGAATCACTGCTCTGAAGAGACGCAACAGAGGGAAGAGGTGGGGGAGGCGCTGGCCACGCTGCCCTTGGGCCCCATTTTGCAACAGAGGAAAGTCCACGGTTCTGGGCTGGCAGCCTGCAAGGCATCAGCTGAGTCTGAGCCCAGGTGCCTCCTTGAGAATCTTCCCCGGAGGGAGGGAGCCCCAGGGTGGGAGGGGGCCAGGGAGAGGGTGGAGGGAGCTCAGAGCTGATCCGTTGGGTGCTGATGTAAGATCTGAGTGCGGGCCCTGCCTGGCTCTGAACACTGTCTCCATGGCACCCAGCCCGAGGTCACCCGGGGCTTTCAGAAGCTCTTTGTGCCCGGTCTAATGGCTAGTTGTCATCTGGAAATTTAATAATCATCCTTCTAATCTTTGCTCAGGGTCTCTGCATGCTTCCTCTGCACTGGGCCTCACAGGCTCCGTGGTTAGGTCGTCCTGGAGGTCAGAGGAAGTATCAGAGACACTGAGAGTCAGAAGTGCCCAAAGGCACCCTGCCAAGGAAAGACAGGAGCGAAGACCCAAGGCTCCTTCCTGCAGAGACCCTGACGTCAGCGATGCCTAAGGAAGAGAAGCCCAGAAGGAAGCGAGAGGGTGAGGCTAAGCCTGTAGGTCGCCAGCCCAGCTCTTCTCTCTCCCGCCCACCCAGGCCCCCTCTCGACACCTGTCCACTCATCGGCCATCTATCCCCTCCTTCCTGTCCATTTGTATGCCCACCTAGTCAACTACGCAGTCACCATCCACTCATATCCCACCCATCCATCCATCTACCCACCCACCATTCATCTATGCATCCACCCATCAACTGTCCATGCACCCATCCTTGCATCGTCCGTCTGTCCATCCATCCATCATCCATCCATTCATCCACCCATCCATCCATCCTTCCATCCATCCTTCCATCCATCCATCCATCCATCCATCCATCCATCCTTCCATCCATCCATCCATCCATCCATCCATTCCATCCATCCTTCCATCCATCCATCCATCCATTCCATCCATCCTTCCATCCATCCATCCATCCATCCATCCATCCATCCATCCATCCATCCATCCATCCATCCGTCCGTCCGTCCATCCGTCCATCTGTCCATCCGTCCATCTACCCACCTACCATCCATTCATCCATACACCCACCCATCAACCATCCATCCACCCATTCATCCATTCACCCATCAACCCTCAACCCACCCACCACCTACCACCCTTTCCTCACCCCCTATCCCCACCCCATCCCCCACCCCACTCCCATTCAGCTAATCTCGCAGCTAATATTCTGAGGCCTCACAAATATTAGTTGCTGTTTTCAAGCACAGCCTTAGGAGAGTCTGGTGGGTCCCCCTGCTGTCAGCCATAGACTCTGCTTTTTGTGTTTTTCTCACCGGTTCTTTTCTGAGGTCTGAGTGTTTGTTTCCTCCTGTTTTTCTCTGGGCTCCTGATCCCTGGCACTCTGGAGCCTGGTTTCCATTCGGGGCCACATTCTCCCTATAGCACTGCAGACAGTGGCCCCTGGGCACAGAGCCAGGAACAGCCCCTCAAAAGAAGATGGTCCCTGATGTACATGTTAACCCTTTAGTGTCAGGATTGCAGACCGTACTGCACAAAAGGTGAGGGGGAGAGACAGAGAAACAGAAAGACAGAGAGAGAGACAGAGAGAGAAAGAGAAGAAAGGCAGGTTGTTCGGGTGGGGGGAAATCGGCCATTGGTGCTGGGAAATGTGCACTGGTGGAGGGACAGGTGTTGACCACTGTGTGACTGAACAGTCATGAACAGCTTTTAATGTTCTATCTCAGGGTGATTTAATCTTCAATGAATATGCAGGAGCAGTAGGCAGACATCAGGTTGGCTCGTCATAACTGGTGTCCATGCAAGTGGCTCGTCATAACTGGTGTCCATATAATGGCTCATCATAACTGGTGTCCATGTAATTGGCTCGTCATAACTGGTGTCCATATAATTGGCTCGTCATAACTGGTGTCCATATAATGGCTTGTCATAACTGGTGTCCATATAATGGCTCGTCATAACTGGTGTCCATGTAATTGGCTCAGTCATAACTGGTGTCCATGTAATTGGCTCGTCATAACTGGTGTCCATATAATGGCCCGTCATAACTGGTGTCCATGTAATTGGCTCGTCATAACTGGTGTCCATATAATTGGCTTGTCATAACTGGTGTCCATATAATTGGCTCATCATAACTGGTGTCCATATAATTGGCTCGTCATAACTGGTGTCCATGTAATTGGCACGTCATAACTGGTGTCCATGTAATTGGCTCGTCATAACTGGTGTCCATGTAATTGGCTCGTCATAACTGGTGTCCATGTAATTGGCACATCATAACTGGTGTCCATGTAATTGGCAAGTCATAACTGGTGTCCATGTAATTGGCAAGTCATAACTGGTGTGTTCCTGTGTTCATCGCAATGATGAACGTCACATTTTGTGGGAGGCAGGGTGTGTCTTATCGCAGTGAGTGTGGATGTAGGCGTTCAAGGGAGACGCCAAGAAGAGACACGTTAAGTGGACATTGACTCCTCCCTTGTGAGACGGAGCACGCCGATGCAGGCAGAGATTAGGTTAGGAAATGGCGCTTCTCCGAGAGGCTCACGTGATTTCATGTTAGCAGGGAAAAGTGTCAACTACGAGACAAAATGACACTGACTAGCTGTGGCTGACGAACGTAGGAAAAAGCTAGAAGGCTCTAGGGAGACGCTTCCCCCACGCGTCAAGAATCTGAAGCTCCCTTTGGTTGCTCTGGAATGTGTGTGCAGGACGTTAAACTGGGCTTCATGTGTGCTGGGAAGGCGCTTCCCAAGGAGCCGCATTTCTAGCCCTAATCCTGGAGATGATGAAGAGCCTTCAAGAGCCTTCAATGGGCATATTCGTATTTAGGAGCAGAGTCCAGCACCCCGGGTAAAAGACTCACCAAAGCTCTACCGAGGATGGAAGCAAAACCAGCGTCATGGCATAGTACCAGGATTCCACCATGTGGAGCTTTACATGCAGGTGAAACACGATTGTAGCGATGCCGGCAGGAAATTGGATTCACGAAGCAGGAGCTCTGGAGAGGCTCCGGGATGAAGAGGATGACTGATAGATTAGCATTAGCGCACAAAGGGACGGAGGGCCTTAGACCAATGAACTGTTTGTTGCTGACTGTTCACGAGCGTGCAGCAGGGAGGAGGCAAGAGACGCTGCCCACATTGTGCTTCCTAACGGAAACGAGGGCAATAAGATAAAATGTGTGGCAAGTGAAGGAGGAGAGGAAGAGGAGGAGGACAAGGAGGAGGAAGAGGAGGAGGAAGAGGAGGAGGAAGAGGAGGAGGAGGAGGAGGAGGAAGAGGAGGAGGAAGAGGAGGAGAAGGCAGAAGAAAAGGACAAGGAAAACAAAGAGGAAAAGAAAGGAGAAGGAGGAGGAGAAAAAGAAAAAGAAGAGGGGGAAGAGGACAATGAACAGGAGGAGGAGGTGAAGGAGGAGGTGAAGGAGGAGGAGGAGGAGGAGGAGGAGGAGGTGAAGAAGAAGAAGAAAATTCTGAGGAGGTCCAGCTCACTACGGCCAAGCGAAGCCGTGTGGGGAAGACCAGGGTTACAGCTCTCCGTGTGCTAGGAGCATGGCGGCAGCTTCCTTACACATAATCAAAAATATAAATACTAGGGGCTGAAGCGGCTGCCTTGCACGCAGCTGATCCAGACCCTATCCCTGGCATCCCATGTTGTCGCCTGAGCAGCACCAGGGGTGATTCCTGAATGCAGAGCCAGGAGTACCCCTGAGCATAACTGGGTATAAAAAAAGTAAATGGAAATAGATATGAAACCAAAAGTGCATGTAAGAAGCCCATGGAACTTCTTCTTTCCCTCCTGGCTGTTTGCTGCTTTGCATAGAAGAGCAGTGAGAGACTCTTATGCTGCACGCACAGACTTAATCCCTGGTTTCTCCCAAGAGCTACCAGTCACCCTCGGGGCAGAGGTTCTGCGGTCAGTGCCAGGCATTTTGGCCCTGCCGGTTAGCCCTGTCGGCCAGGGCATAGGACAGCATGCTCCAAAGGTCCTTTACCTTAGTTCTATGATTTGGGTCATTTTTTGGGCTTTTATTTGGGGAAGGGGTCATATCTGGTGATGCTCAGGGGTTACTCCTGTCTCTGTGCTCAGGAATTACTCCATGGCGGTGCTTGGGGACTACGTGGGATGCGGGGACTCGAACCCTGGTGAGCCGTGCGCAGGACAAACGCCCTCCCCTCTGCACTGTCACTCTGGCCCCATTTGGGTCATTTTCCTTATCTGGTGCCTTGGGGCTCTGGAAAGAGCCTTTTGGTTCTTGGTTTGGTTTGGTTTGGTTTGGGCACCGGCAGTGCTCAGGGCTTACTCCTGGCTCTGTGCTCAGGAATCACTCCTGGGGAGACTTGGGAATCATATAGGATTGAAGCCAGGTACCTATAAGGCAAGAGTCTCACCCACTGTCCCCACTGCTCCAGCCCCTGGAAAGGGCTTCCAGACGTCCCTGGCCATAATGGTTTGGAATTGCTGGTTCCGTAGCTGGTGAAAAGTGTCATTTGAAGGCTTTCCCAGGTTGGACTTTATTCGGTGAGTCAGGAATTGTGCATCTCTAGTTACCAAGGGCTTGTACAAAATGGGAAAGTTTTGCACGCAGCAGGTGAGACTGGCAGATAGGCTGCCCTTAGGGAGAGGGACAGGCACTGACCTGCCCCTGCGCTGCTCCTGGGCCCGAGGTTGGCTCCTGTCATCTCTGGGGGCTGAAACTGCAGTTACACATTGAACCTGGGCTGGGTACAAGCATTTGGAGGCCTCTTACTAAATCTCTATTTGGTGCGCAGGGTCGAATCCAGGCCACACGCTGGCCAGCTGTGTGCTCCCTTGCTGAGCCCGGGCCTGCATCCTTCTCTCAACACTGTCCCGGGCTTTCGAAGGGTCAGCGAGTGAACCAGGGGAGCTCAGCGGCAGAGGCACCAAGCCCCAAGTCCCGGCCTCGGCCCCATCCCCAGGCTGAATTCCCGCCTTGGCAGCTGTGCTGTTTGCGACCCCCTGTCACGACAGCGTCCCTTAGGCCCCCAGGCAACCAGACGTGCCAGCACCACAGTCTGGGGTGACCCCACTGAGCCCCACAGCCCACTTGGTGACCCCACACATCGTCAAGGTGGCAACAGAGAAGTGGGGAGTCATTAAAGGGCTTCAAAAATCACTGAAGTGATTGGTCAAGATTAATATCAAGATAATTAATATCTGCCATCCTGTGGGGAGACCCCTCGGTGGACTTGTTCATGCCAAGATACAGCCTTTGGCGAGAGTGGACATGTGTCTCCTGAGGCTGGTCTTCCCGCCCAGTGCTGGGTGGCTGCAGGGAGGCCGTTCCAGGCCCTGGCTAATGCTCTTGTTCCCATCACTCTGAACAGAACCTTCCGCATGGAGCCCAGGAGCGCCCGCAGCCACACCCAGTCCTGGTTCCTCAGGGACCGTCAGGGGTGCTGAGGATGGAGGGCGGGTCGGCCGTGTGCCAGGCCAGCGCCTTCCTGCTGTGCTCACTCGGGTCTGACTCCCCAACAAACCCAGATCCCAACACTCAGAGGCACCATCGCAGTGCGATGCCCACTACAAAGCTCTCCAGGCCTTCCTCCAAACCCGAGAGCGCCTCACTGCTTGGCGCCAGAGCGGAAGGAGCAGGATGGTTTGAGAGGCGCTGCACTGTGTCTGATGGAGACGCCCAGTCCCTGCTGGCAAGGCGTCTGGGCTGCAGGGCGGAGGGGGGCTGGGCCGCAGGGGCGGCGTGGGGTTCCATCCCCAACACCGAAAAGCAGACTGAGCTTCAGCTGATCATGGGGTCTGGGCTTCGAATGAATGAACGAAGAAATAAATGACCTCATCAGCGTTTACTGCCCCCAGATAACAGCCTGCGTGGCACAGGTGCCGGCCGACAGGCATGGGAATGCCGGTGGACTCCCCCATGGGCCATCCTGGGGCTGAGGTAGTGTTGAGCCGGCCGACAGGCAGGGGGTGTGGTGGACTCCCCATGGGCCATCCTGGGGCTGGGGTAGTGTTGAGCTGAAGGCAGTTGAGAGCAGAAAGACTCAGGAAGAGTCTTTAAGCCCTTCCCGAGCCCACCCTGACCCTCCTCCTCCATTTATGGAGAAAACCAGTGCAGGACACAGCAAGCCCACCCAGAGCCAGAGCCAGCGACAGAGCTTGTCACCCTGGGTGCCGGGGAGGAAGTGGACTCGACCTTTAAACATGCCTCCAGGTCCTTCTGTGGGCCCTGGACTGCCCTGGCGGCTCTCTCCTGTGATCTTGTGTCTCCGGGGGCTCCTCCCCCGGGTCCCAGGTCTGGGAACCAGCAGGAAGCAACCACTGCTCACCCCTCTCCCGGGCACCTTGCACCGCCCCAGTGTGCCCCTGAGATGTCGCGGAGGCCCAGGAAGCAGCACTCTTCCTGCGGGAGGGTGCAGGGCCCCGGCGGAGTTTGCAGACTGTCCCCACGTCTCTTCCCTCAGGCCCAGCCGCATCTGGGAGCTGCTCGTGCAGGAAGGTCGGGCCACACCAGCTTTGGGCTGCTCCTGGCTCTGTGCTCACTCCAGCCAACGCTGGGGATTGAACTGGGCTCTTTATATATATATATTTTTATTATACCACTGTGAGATACACACTTACAAAGATGTTTATATTTGGGTTTCAGTCAGTGTTCCAGCACCCGTCCCCTCCACCAGTGCCCATTTCCCTCCACCAATGGCCCATGATTTTCTCCCCCCTCCCCCAGCCTGCGTCTATGGCAGGGAATTTTCACTTGTCTCTCCCTCCCTCCCTCTCTCTCTCTCTCTCTCTCTCTCTCTCTCTCTCTCTCTCTCTCTCTCTCTCCCTCCTCTCTCTCTCTCCTCTTACACTGTGGCTTGCAATACATACAGTTAGAGGTTATTATGTATCATGTATATCCTTTTGCCTACTTTCAATGCTCAGTTCTACGCTGGTATTATGATTTACAATAATTGTTGGCACACTGTCCCTTTCTCTGTATTGCCTAACCTCTGACTCCCACACACTTGCAGTAGGTTCTACCCACTGACAAGACCTGATCCATGTTTAGTTTGGCCTTGGATATTGGTATCATGCTGTTTTTTTACATCCTGCAAACAATTGCAGACATTTTATATCTGTCCTTTTCCCTCTGGCTGATTTCACTCAGCGTGATCCTCTCCATGCCCATCCATTTATAGGCGAATTTCATAACTCGCTTTTCCTAACAGCTGCGTAGTATTCCACTGCGTAGATGTACCAAAGTTTCTTTAGCCAGTCATCAGCTCTCGGCACTCTGGCTGTTTCCAGATTCTGGCTATTGTGAAAGGTGCTGCTATGAAGATAAAAGTGCAGATGGTGTTTCTGCTGTGTGTTCTTGGCCTCCCAGGGTATATTCCCAGGAGTGGTATGGCTGGGTCAAACGGAAGCTGTGAATTGGGCTCTTGAGGCGGGAGCCTTAACTTGTGAACTGTCTCTGGACCCTGGGGGTGGTCCTGTCACAACCCCCCCCCACCTCTCCCTCACCTCTCCCAGTCCAGGCCCCCACCTCATACTCTTTTTTGTTGTTGTTTCTGGACCACACCCAGCAAGGCTCAGGGGTTCCTCCCAGCTCTGCAATCAGGAATTACTCCTGGCTGTGCTCAGGGGAACATACGGACGCTGGGATGGAACCAGGGTCTGCCGTGTCCTACCTGCTGTGCTATCGCTCCGGTCCCTCTGCTTCCCCTGGGGACGGATACTGAGTCCCAAAGTCACATACTTTGGATCCAGACCTGCTAAGGAGCAGCCAAAAAAAAAAAAAGCGTCTGAGGAGCCGACGGCCAGGAGGAGCTGCAGCTTGGCAGGAGACAGGGCCGGCGCCTTGGGTTACAGCTGTTCCTCTCCGTGGCCAGGACAGTGGTGCGCCGCCTCCGTTACTGTTGAGAAAGAAGACTTAGGGCCAGACGCCACAGCACAGGACAGCGGGTGGGGCGTCTGCAGTGCGGGTGGCTGAGGGGCCTGACCCCCCCACACCCCCCAAGGGTCCCTCAAGTCCCACCAGGAGTGATCCCTGAGCACAGAGCCAGGAGTAAGCCTTGGGCACTACGGGGGGCTATAAACCTCCTAGTTTGCAGTGTTGAACTCAAGGACGTGGGCCCAGAAAGGCTGGATTTCCGGGGTTTGCTTTTCTTAAAAAGGGGGTGGGCGCCAGAGTGACAGGACAGCAGGGAGGGCATTTGCCTTGCACTGCACAGGGTGACCCGGGTTCCATCCCTGGGGCCCCATAGGGTTCCCGGAGCACAGCCAGGAGTAATTCCTATGCACAAAGCCAAGATAAACCCTGAGCATCACTGAGTGTGGAGCAAAAACATCCCTTGTATCACTTGTTTCACTTGTCTTCCTGTTGTTCATCGATTTGCTCGAGCGGGCACCAGTAATATTTCCATACCCAAGGGCATCTGCTCGCACCAGGAACTCCAAGAACCTCAAACCATTCCTTCAGGTCATGGGAATGAGGTCTATAATTGATACTGGCTTGGGGCCGGAGCGATAGCCCAGCGGGTAGGGCGTTGGCTTTGCACGCGCCGGCCCAGCCGGCCTGGGTTCGATCCCGGTATCCCATATGGTCCCCGAGCACCGCCGGGAGTGATTCCTGAGTGCAGAGCCAGGCGTAACCCCTGAGCATCGCTGGGTGTGACCCAAAAAAGCAAAAAAAAAAAAATTGATACTGGCTTTTGGCATATCAAATACCAGCAAAAACATAATAATAATAATAATAATAATAATAATAATAAATATTTTAAAATGTTATAAAGGGGCGTGGCGGACCCCTGGACCAACAGGCTGGGGCTCGTTGGATCGTTGTAGAGCCGGGCTTGGCCGTCACGCGTGTCTCATTAAACTTTTACGTGTTTGGCTTTTCTCCATAAAAACCTATTTTTGGAGTTATAAAAAGGGAATATCTTCGGTTAATTAAAACATTACATGCAGTAAAATAAAAATTGTTTCCTTGTAGCCACAATGAGGCAGCGGCGCGGAATACCTTAAACCTCTTCTAGCGGGGAAGGATTCTGAGGGGGCGGAGGAACCCGGCTGAGAAACTCGCGCTGGATTCTACGATATCCGCATCTGGGATATTTTTGGTCCAGAGGGACTCGGGGACCAGACGCAGCTCGGAGCTCCCCAGGCGCCCAGTTCCTGGGTTCTTGATTAGTTGCCCAGGCCCTGCGGCCCCAGGGAGCTGTAGGCCGGGCTGCCGCCCTCCGCGCCTTCTTAGGGGCGCCTGCCAGGGCTCACGCAGGCCGCTCCCAGGCCTCGGGCGCTCCGCGCGTCTCGTGTTCCCACGGTCGGACCCGGGAGCCAGCGCCGGGGACGCCCCGCCTGAGACAACGCGGGCCAGGAGGCGGGGTCAAGGGCGCAGAGCCCGGAAACAGGCGGGCAGCAGAGTGGATCCAACCGTGGGCACACAGCGGCCCGAGCAAGGCGGAAAGTGGCCTTGGGCGGCCATCAGTTGCCTTTCTAGGGACAGGAGGGAGCTTGAGGTGAAGGGTCAGAGGCGCAAGGCAAGCGCAGGGAGAGCGCGGCGTGACTGCAGCCTTGTTAGGGCGGGGCGTCGCCACGTCCCCTCCTGAAATCTGCGGCTTGGGGGTAGTGACCGCCAAGTGCAGCGAGGGGTGGGGTGGGGAGTATCAACCTGTCCCCCTCTGAGCAATGCTAATGAAATGGGAAGGGCAGCTCCGTGGGGATTTTTGCTTTCCCGTCTTCCCCCATACCGCCTTATAAGCTGCACAAAGACTTAAAAATCCAGTTAAAAAGGAAAACAGTCCACTGTGAAAGTGCGCGGAGGAAGCGGTCTTTGTAGTTTCTGGTTTGGGGCCGAGTTCGGCGCAGCGCTGGGGGGAACCTGCAGGGCCTCGGACGGAGCCTGGGTCCTCGCCACCCCGCGTGCGGCGCGCGCTCGGCCTCTCCCCGGCGGCCCGGACAGCGACCCTCCAGAGGGACGGCTTGAAGTGTCACCAAAACGTCCTGTGAGTGTGGCAGACGCCGCCCTTTGACCTCTGGTTGCTTCCCTTCGCGGATCTGCCCAGAACAGCCCCCCGCCTGGGGCACCGGTTCAGCTTTAAGTAAGGGGCGGCGGCAGGTCCCTAAAGGTCCTGGAGGCGGATTCTAACCGCGCGCGCCGTTGGAAGGAAATCCGGGAAGGTGCGGTGCGCCCCGGGGCTCCGCGGGGACCTCAGGCCGCGCCAGCCGCCGCGAGAGGCAAAACACGACAGAGAGCGCGCCCGTGACGTCGCGGCGGGCTGCAGGGCGGGCCCCGGCCGCGGCTTTCGTTTTCTCTTCCCGACCCTTCCGCTGCCCTCGGCCACCCTGCACCCCGCGCCCAGGGGCGCACTGATGGAGCGCCAGCCTGCAGGACCCGGGCCGCCGGCCGGGCTGGGGAGCACCGCGCGCCAAGTCGCCCCCCGCAGGCCGCTGACCTGGGTCCAGCCGGTTTCCACCGCGGCCCTTCTCGCGGGCGCAGTGCCCAATCCAAAGGTTCCCCCATGTCCAGCCATTTCGCTTCCCGGTGCCCACTAAGTGTTGCCTCCTCGAACTGCCACTCAGGAAAGATGGCACCAGGTCCTCGGGCTTGGGAGAGCGCCCAGGGTGGGTGTCTGGGGGTGATGGCTAAGTCCGGCCAGGGTAGGTAGGGAGCAGTTGGCATCAGTATGGCGCGAGGCCGGCTGCCGGCGAGCAGGAGTTAAGACTCCGCAGCTCAGCGCTTCCCGCGGTGGTGGGGGCGAATGGAGTCTGTCCATGTTTCACGGGGAAACTGAGGCTCGCAGGCTGCGGAAACTTGCCGCACGGCCCGTCTCGACAGACGCACAGACGACGCGCAGATCCGCCGGGCCTCAGTTTCTCCACCTGCCACGCTCCCGGGGCGCCCCGCCGACGCCCCGCCTCTGCCGGCGCCCCGCCCCGCCCCCGCCCGCCGGCGCCGCAGCCCCGAGCGCTCGAGCCAATCGGCGCGGCCGGCGTCGGGCGCACCCGGACTCGCCCGCGGCCTCCCCGCTGCCCGGCCCGCTCGCTGCTGCTGCTGCTGCTGCTGCTGCTGCTGTTGCTGCTGCCCGCTCCGCCGCCGCCGCGCCTCGGAGCTCCGACTCGGTAAGGCCCGGAGGAGGCCGCGCGCCGGCGGGCACGGTGAGCGGGCGCCGCCCTGCAGGCTGCGGCGCGGCTCCGGGCCCGGGGAGGGGGCTCACGGGGACCCGCACCCGGCCGGGGACGCTCGGCTGCCACCCCTAGGGAACCTCCAGGTCCCCCTGGGACGCCGGGGTGCAGAAACAGCCGGAAGCGGGAGTGGGGCGGGGACTCCCACTTATAGCAGCGGGCTGAGTCCGGTGGGGGCGCGCAGGAGGAAGCCCCCGAGGTCGCGGTGCGCGGGGGGCGGGCTGGTCCCGTGGGGAGCTGGAGGGATGCTCGGCCCAGGACGTGCCCAGCGCTCTGGCCCGGGGCCAGGTGGGTCCCGAGTTCTGTCCCAACCCGGCGTTCCGACGGAACCCCGGGGTTATAGCCCTGGTTCGCGTGAGCGCGGGTGGTGCCCGGTCCTCTGGGCGGGGGCCAGTGGGCTCCTGCCCCCTTGCCGCATCCCGCTGCATCCCGCAGAGCACGGGTCTGGGAACGTCAGCGCGCCTGCAGGGAGCATGTACCGTGTGTCCCCCCGCCACGCACCCCTCGGGGGAGAGGAACTGCTGCTCTCCGGATCCCTCTCCCCTAGCTGGTGGTTTGGCACTGGGGAGGGGGCGTCCTGGTTCCCTGGGCTGGCCCCAGGCGGGCGCTCCTGCGGAGGTGCGTGGAGCGGCGGAGTCTCCCCGCGCTGTCCTCGCCCTGCGAGTCTGGACACGCCCAAGACGCGGGACTCCTGGAGTGTCCGATCCCCCGCAGTGGGCCCGGGCTGCGTGACCCGGGAGTCTCGGCTTGCGCCCCCGCAGTTTAATGCTGGGCTTGCAAGATCTGACCAAGGTCGCGCTGGGCCCCCAGCGGCGACCGCTCCAGGGGTGGGGGCGGGAACGGCACGTGACCAGGCCTGGGCGAACTTGGCCTTCGAGCCCCGACGGCACGGCCCGGTCAGCCGAGCGCCCGAGGCTCGGAGAGGGCGCGCGCGGCCGGGGAGCCCGGCTGCCCCGCTAGCGGCGTGCCCGCTTCTCCGGCGGTGCCCGGGAAGGACGGCGCGAGGTCTTTATAATGTAAATGGGGGCTTGGCTTTCCTGGACGCCCGCGAGACAATGCCGAGGGGCCGGTTTACTTTCCTAAGCTGAGAGTCGAAAATGCGCAGGAACCAGCCAGGTTGAGTGCAGCAGAGACAATATTCCAGCCCGGGACGGGCTGCCGTTTCCTTCTCTCCCGGCACGGGTGAAGGACGGCGCTGCAGCAGGGAAGCGGTAACTTTGTAAGTGACCGAATAAAGTGCAAATCAGTTTTATTTACCCTTGGCAGCGGGTATTTTGTTACACTGTTTTCATGCACAGGCGTCCGATTTCTGGTCATTCCAGATATTCAAGCTTGTATGATTGCGTCTAAACCACACGCGGAAAGAATGACAATAATAACAATATATAAAATGGCCGCACGGCGGGTCCATAATTGAGCCTCGCCCCTTCTCCCCCCTTTCCGAGGCATTTGGGAGGGCTGGCAGCGCACGGGGATTAACGTGCGGATTCTCGAGAGGGAGGGTCTGGCGTTAGGCCACCAGGGGCCGTGGTGTGTGATGAACGGGCGCAGGGGTTGAGGCGGTATTCTGGGGTGGTCCAGCCTCTGCGCCCCCGGACTCCTTTTCAAATCTAAGTGCCGCGGCTTCCTTCTCCGGAAGCATCCCCGGCCTGACCTTGCGCTGGCCGCTCTCTTCCAACAGCTGTTGAATGGACACGGGGAAGCGGGCGCGGCGCACAGCCTCGTCAAGCGCACGTCGGGGTGGCGGACTCGGGATCCGCGCGGGCCCCCGGCACGGTCCGCGGGGCTCCAGGTGCAGCGCGGATGAAACCTGCTCCCCGCCGCCGCCCTTGGCCCGACCCCGAACCGCGCTCCCGGAGCTGCCAAGGCCGGGCCTCTCGGGAGGTCCGGGACGGGGGCCGAGGGTTTACGCAACCGGGTCCCCGCGTGCCCATTCATAGAAACACCGCGGGCCGGTCAGCGGGCTCCGCCGCCGCGCCCCCGCACCGCGCGGCTCCGTCCACGGGGCGCCCCTCCGCCGTCCCCGGGGGGGCCACGCGGGACCCGGCCGGCCCACGCAGACGCCCGCGGCGCCCCTGCGCGATGCTCGCCAGCGCGCGCCGGAAGGTTCCTGCAGGCACGGCCGGTGGAACCGGATCTGAGCGGCGGGGCCGCGCCGGGCGGGGGCGGGGTTCGCGCTAACCTTTCCCCTAGTTTTCTCAGCCGTCACGTGACGCGCCCTGCGGGTGGGGGTGTCCGGGGGCGGGGGGCGGGGCGCCCCCGGCCGTGCGCGCGCCGCCCGGGGACGCGGGCCAAGGCTGCAATTACGGACACGGCCGGCAGCGGCGGGGGCGGTGGGGGGAGGCCGCGGCTGCACTTTTGATCGTTTGCTGCTTTTCCTTTGCTGGAGAAACTGTTTAGTCGCCCTGCGCGGTGACGGGGGCGCACCGGGTCGCGAGCGCGGGTGGGGCGTTTGCCGTGGACGGGCGCGGCCCGAGCTGCGAAGTTTGCAGAGTGCAGCCCGGGCGCCGGCGGCGGCTTCGCGGGCTGGAGCCGGGCTTTGAACTTGCGCGTTCCCGCGAGGACTTTCTGTTGGGGCGTAGAAGCAAACCGTTTGCAGATGGTTCCGGGGCAGAGCCGGCCGCTCCCTCCTTACCCAGCGGAAGCCCTTAGCCGGTTCTTGGACGCTTCTAGAAATAGAATCGGCTGCCCAGGGCATGTTGTGGCGGTGTTTTTTTTTCCTTTACTTTGCACCAGTAAGGGACATTTCCTTCTATAGCCGAGTACCCCCCGCCTTTCGTGAACTTCACCTTTTACCCCATGCAAATATTGGGCGAACTCTGCCGACGTCACTTGTTACCCCATGCAAATATTGGGTGGACTTTGGACTCCCAGCAGGCCGGGGACCCAGGCCAGCCACCCTTTTGAGGCCAGGGAGACCAGGAGTTTTCTCTGGTGGATCGGCCACTTTCCGTGTTGTTGGGTTTTTTTTTAATTCAGGTTTGTTTGGGGAGTTAATAATTGAACGTTCATCATTGCAGAGTGATGAGTTCGTCCCCACGCGAACTGCCCGCGGCAGGTTGGGAAATTATGGCATTCCTTCCTTCCTGGGGACTGGCCAGGTGTGGCGCCTGGCCTAGGTACAAGGGAGGGCCGGAGCAACCCCACCCCGGGCGCGGGGTGCCTGAGCGCCTCCTGCCCCTGGGCCCTCCACTGTCCCTTCCATCAGGTGGTTATTGGAGGTACCGTGTTCCCCGGTTGTTACAGCCCTGAAACGGGGGAAGGGGGTTAGCGGGAGGGATTGGGCGGCAGAGAGATCTTGCTACAGCCGCTTTGCGACCTCAAGGATTCAACCTGGCACCAGCGAGCTCCTGTAGTCCAAGTTCAGAGCCCCCAGGGCTAGGGGCATCTCGGATTAGGGGTCCTCAGGTCAGGGGGTTAGTGCCTCCTGACCAGCGCTTCTGTCCTCTGAGCCCTCCTCACCTTCCAGATGTGTCCTCAGCTAGTTCCACGGGAGCCCAGATGCAGGGGAGGAAAACAGGATGTGTGGAGTGTCCGCCCCTGTGAGGGCCTCCTTAGAGCACCCCCATAAGACTTTAACATGTTCTGATCCCCCCCATAAGACTTTAACATGTTCTGAGCCGGAGTCGACTTGCCTACGGCACCGGCCCTTCCCTCTGCTGTCCGGCTGACCCTGTGCTGACCGAGGCTTGCCCGCAGGCCGACTGGGCTGCTCGCCGGGGAGGGGCACCGTGTCCTTGGCGGGCTGGCACATGCTCAGGTGGAGGGTGGTGGAGCCCCCGCTTTACCTGCAAGGGTGTCCACCCCTTCCGGCCTGCTCAGGAAGCCTCTGGGGCCCCTCTTGGTCATTCTCAGCCGGCTGGACGGTGGGTCCCAGCAAGGGCCTGAGTATGTGACGTTTGACGTCTGCAGGGCTGGGCTTGCGGGGTTGACCTGGGTGCCTTGTGGCGCGGGCCTCCAGGGGGTCGTGTTCGGGGGCAGGAACTGCCCCCTGAGCCCTACACCCCTTTTGCAGTCGCACCCACCTGGGCGGGCACAGTGGGAAAATAGGCACCAGGGCGGCACCAGGGCCAGCTGCAGGACCTGCTTCACCGTGAAGGTCACTCGGCTTGGACCTCTGACCAAACGCAAGGCAGGCCGCACTCCTGCGTTACTCCCGAGCCCCCACAAACTTGCTCCTCGTGTTTGTTTTGAGCCACACCCAGCTCGGCGTGGCTTGCGTGGACCGTTCCTGGAGGGGCTCCAGGACCCTGTGAGTGCCAGCGAGCAAATCGGAGTCGATTCATGCGAGACCAGTCCACCCCTCAGTACTCTCTCTCTGGCCCCAAGTAACCTTTTTTAAACAATGTTGGTTTGGGGGCTGGAGCGACAGCACAGCGGGAGGGCGTTTGCCTTGCACGTGGTCAACCCAGGTTCCATTCCCGGCATCCCAGATGGTCCCTGAGCACCGTCAGAAATAATTCCTGAGCGAAGAGCCAGGAGTAACCTCTGAGTATTGCCAGGTGTGATCCCAGAAAGCAATAAACAAAGAAACGAATGAATGAATAAAATGTTGCATTTATCGCTGCTTTCCCTGTGTCGTCTCCTTCAATGCCCTCCCAAAGTTTTAATTTATTTGGTTTTGGAGTCACTCCCAGTGGTGCTCGGGGCTTACTCCTGTTTCTGTGCTCAAGGTTCACGCCGACCCGCTCAGGGGACCCTATAGGAGGGACGTGGGTCAGCCACGTGCAGGGCGGCGCCCACCTTGCTAGACTATTGCTCTGCCCCCTGCAGGATTTTTTGCTGCGTTTAGGTTTTCCCCTCCTTTCCTCGTATTCTCTCCTGCTGTCAACGCGAGGGAGGCCCCCCCGCCCCGCCGTGCTGGGTTGTCCGATGTGGGGGGCAGAGGATGACTGGGAACCATATTTATTTCCTTTTCAGGCCACCCAGGAAGTGCTTCTGAGCTGCTCCTGGGTGGGTCAGTGTCTCTCCCAGTGGCAGTGGGGGCACCCCCTCTCTGGGGAGTAGTGGGGTTCTTTTTGCCATTTTTGCCCCTCGAGGTGTTGCAGGTGTGGCTGCGTTGGCAGGTGGCAGGCAGGAGACAGGCTGGTCTACACCCAGGGCTCTGCCCCATGGGCCCTGGATGGTTGATGGTCTGACACAGAAAAAGACTGGGCCCCCTAGGATGAACCCAGAGCCACGGCAGAGCCTGGCAAGCTACCCGTGGTGTATTTGATATGCTGAAAACAGTAACAATAATGGACCTCATTCCCAACGAATGGGGACGTTACTGGTGCCCGATCGAGCAAATCAGTGAACAACGGGAAGACAAGTGACAAGTGACAAGTGTATACAGACCTTCGTGGGCCTTGAGCATTTCCCTGGAACCTACGTAGCATTTTTTTTAATATTTAAAAATTCTTTTATAAAAATATCTGTGCATATTATTATTAAAATAATATGTAAGAATAGCATATTACCTGCATAAATAGGAGTTTTAGTCATTTTTTGGTCTATCATATATTTTTAAAAATTTTTTTATTATACCACCGTGAGACATACAATTACAAAGGTGTTCACAATTGGTTCTTGGTAATACAGTATTCCAGCACCCATCCCTCCACCAGTGCCCCATTTCTACCACCAATGTACCCCACCCCCTCCCACCCACCCTCAGTATTTTTTTTAATGATTTTATTCTTTTGACTTTTCGGTCACACCCACCAATGCTCAGGGGTTGCTCCTGGCTCTGCACTCAGAAATTACTCCTGGTGGTACTCAGGGACCATATGGGATACCGGGATTGAACCGGGTGGGCTGGAGTGCGAGACAAACGCCCTCCTGCTGTGCTATTGCTCCGGCCCCCTTTAATGGTTTTTGGGGCAACCTGGTGGTACTCAGGGCTTACTCCTGGCTTTTCTTGCTGAAATAATTCCTGGTGGGTTTGGGGGATCAAACCCAGGTTGCCATGTGCAAAGGAGCCACCTGTCAGCTGGACTATCCGCTCTGGCTCCGCTCCATTTTGTTTGTGTTTTGGGTCAGACCCAGCAGTGCTCAGGGCTTGCTCCTGGTGCTGCACTCGGGATCTCTCTGGCAGGATTGGGGAGCATGTTGGATGCTGGGGATACAACCCATGTTAGCTGTGTGCAGGGCTAGTGCCCTCCCACTGTATTGTTGGCCTGTGTTTTCTTCTTCTTTTTGATTTTGGTTTTGGGTCACACCCAAAGATACTCAGGGGCTGCTCCTGGCTCTGTACTCAGGAATTACTCCTGGCGGTGCTCGGGGAGCCATATGGGATGCCGGAGATCGAACCCGGTCGGCCACGTGCAAGACAAATGTCCTCCCGGCTGTGATATCTATTGCTTCAGCCCCTCCAGCCTGTATTTTCTTGATAACAAAATAGTGTGACCCAGCCCTGGAGACGGTGCAAAGCTCTAGTGCACATGGTTTGCGTGTAGGAGCCCCAGGTGTGATTCCCCAAGCACCCCGCGCCCCTCCCCAGGTCTGGCCCCAGCACAGCAAATACCCTGCGCTTGTGTGCAGAGCTATTACCAGCGCCGGGTCCAGACGTGCCTACCCTGAGCGTTGGCGCCACACGTGGAGCTTCTGAGAGCCCAGGAGAACGTGGGATGGCTCAGAGCCTCCTTCTACCTGTCCTGATTCGACACATTTCCCGCAGAGCCAAGAGATGCCCAGTCCTGGTGGGGCTCGGGGGCCTTACGGGTGCTGGGCATCGAACCCAGGTTGGCACATTGCAAGTCGACGGCCCTCGGTTCTGTACTTACTGCCTCTCGGCTTCCCCCACCTGCTTCTTAAACTGGGGTCTGGGCGTCAGATGAGGCCGTGTCACTGCGTGTGGGGTCACGGAAGATTCGGCAGCCGTCCAAGACGTCTGAACAGTGACCCAAGATAAGTCCAGTACACGTGTCCGGAATCGGTGGTTCTTGCGCAGGGTAGTTCTCAGGCTGAAACAAAAGGCCGGAGGGGTGTGGAGTTTGGGTGGAAAAGGCAAAGCAAAGCGAGGCCCGTCCAGTCCTGACCAGGCCGCTCGGGGTGGCCCCGGCTGACCTCACCGTACCCGCTCCCTCGGAGACGGGAGAGCTGTGTCCTGCCCTAGCCCTCTGCCCGGCGCTCCTGTTGCCCTGAGCAGCGGCTTCCTGCTGGCCCCCTTTTCTCTGTGGACACTGCCAGACACCCCTGCGTGGACGTATCGGACATGGAACACTGCCCCTCTTACTAACTTTTCTGGCCCATCCACGGCTGACCCAGTTTTGTGTCCGTCATGTTAGGAATGGGAAGAGCTCTGGAGGGTCACCCCGAGCCCTGCGGGTGGGCCGGGGTCTCAGGAGCACACAGCCAAAGCATGGTGCTGTCACTGGCTCAGCCGGGACAGTCCCAGCCTCTCCGGGCGGAATGGGGAGGCACGGGGTCACGTAGTCGAAGAGATGCCTGAGAGTTCGGGAGAAGGAACATTTTCTGGATTATGGAAAGCTCAGGCCCAGCCCTGGGGCATCTCCCTGTCAACAGTCAAACCTGGGAACTGTTGAAATGCTGAAACGCGTGTGACAACAGTTTCACTACACCTGTCCTTTGCTGCAGTTACTGCAAGAGACCCCAGGGCAAACTGTTTACGCTTTTTTTTTGCTTTTTTGGGTCACACCCGGCAATGCTCAGGGGCTGCTCCTGGCTCTGCACTCAGGAATTACTCCTGGCGGTGCTCGGGGGACCGTATGGGATGTCGGGGATCGAACCCGGGCCGACTGCGTGCAAGGCAAACGCCCTCCCCTCTGGACTATCGCTCTGGCCCCCAACAAACTGCTTACTCTTTGCCTCCAGTTTCAGGCTGGTTTCCACACCGCAGCTTTCCTGGGCTGGGTTTTGAAATTTGCTTTTGCACTTGGCCTCGGGAGTGACCTTTCCCCTGCATTTGTTACCTGCTCTGGCATGTGGGGCGCCAGGGGCCGTGCGTGAGTCCCCGCGTTTGCTGTTCAGGCCAGGGCACCTGCCTTGGAAGCTGGTGGCCGGGGTGGGGGGTGTCAGGATCACAGGCTCCGGGCTCCTTGGGGCATAGTTTTTACTTCCCTTCAGAAGAGCTGATTGTGGAGAAAGAGGCCAGGGGAGCCGTTTGGGGACCGTGTTCACTGGCCGAGCATCTGGGGGAGCAGCTGGGGTAAAGGTAGTTTTTTGACTCAGGTCAACTCAATCAAGGCTGTCTGTGGCCTGGAGGTTTGAAGGGAGGAATTTTGGCCAGAAAGGTCCTGGGGGGTTGGGGGGCGTGAGACCCCCAGCTAGGGACAGAAGCCTGTTTTTTTGATATGCAAAGGCCAAGGCCTGCCAGGGAACTTGGTGGTAGGGTGAGTTCTGGGTCGGGCACAGAGTGGGGTCAGCTGTGCAGGCCAGGAAGGGGGTCGGAGCAGTGTGGGCAGCAGCGGGGCTGGAGGCCGCCGGCTGAGTGGACGGAGACGTGGGCAAGGAGCTGGAAAGTAGGTGGTGGCCCGCACCAGGCTCTCGCTCGGGATCGCGGCTCTCTTTCTGGCCGTGGGTTAGCGCAGGGCTCAAGGACTCTGCTGGGCCGCGGTGACCAGGCCTCTCCTTGGGTGGCCCTCGGGAGTTCTTTAAAGAATTATTGTTTTTTTTCTGGGAGACTGGAGTCAAAGTACAGCGGGGAAGGCTTTGCCTTGGGTGTAGCCAAGGGTTCGATTCCCGGCTAGCCCGGAGTAGCCCTGAGAACGCAAGGTGAATAAATAAACAAATCAGTAAATCAGTAAGTTTGCTTTTGTTTGGGGGTACACCTGGCAGTCGTCCCTGGCTGATCCTGCTTGGGGCTCAGGGGTTGTGCCAGGCTCAGAGCAGGCCACCGGTGTGTGCCTCCTGTCCCGCGGTGTGCCGCCTGTCTCGCGGTGTGTGCAGCCTGTCCCGAGAGCTCCGCCATGTCCCCTGACCCTGGTTCTCCTGCCC
>JAJIBD010013526.1:0-32474 GCA_021461705.1 Cryptotis parvus | reverse complement strand
CGCTCTGGTCCTTAGTTCAGATTTTATAAAAGCCTTACTCTTTAGGGTAGTGCACTATTCCAGCTGGGCACTTTTTCCTCGCTGGTTCCTCAGGGATGTTTATCCTTGGCTGGAAAGAATAAATTTTTGTTTTCCCTAGCACCTGGTTGCAAACTGTAACCGTAAAGTTTTAGACTACTAAAATAAACATTTCTCAATCTTATAGCACAGACTTCCTGTTTTTAGAACCTTTCTGACCTTTCTGAGAAAAAAAAATGGATAGAGCTATGGTTACATCCTGTGTCTATTCCCTTCTGAAATGGAGACGACTCCCTCTAGGCAATGTCAGTGATCAGGTGAGAGAGTGCTCAGGATGGGCTTCACTAAGCACCACCCCTGGCCCCACTGGTCCTGGAGGACTCAGGTTGCACCCACTGCCCCCTGTTGTTTGTGTTGTGTGGGCACTTTGGAGGCTTCTCCCGCCCATGGGTTACCGTAATTACCAGTGCATATTGTCATTAAAATAAAATCCTTTGGATTTCTCCCCCAACCCAAGCCGTTGAGTATAAAAGTGATTATTAATGCATCTAAAGCAAAATAGTACCAGATTCAGGACTGATCCTTGCTAGGCTTTAATAAAAGTAATATGACCAGGTTTGCTTTTAATGTATCTCTGTGCAGTGCCTGCTACAGCTGGAATGTCAGGAAAATTTTACATTAAAGGGATTAGACTTGTTCTAGAGCGATTGTAAAGGGGGTATTTGGCAGTCATTTCCTTTCATTTGTGAGAATGAACATGCTTTACATTGTAATCATTTCAGCATGCTACAGTTGCTGATGGGGCTCTCCTATTTTTCATTATAAAATTTACTCTGGGGATTAGGGGAGATGATCAGTAATTTTGTTTTATTGTTAGAATTAATCAAATGATGTAGAAGTTTAGTCCCATCTTGCTGCTCACTTATGTTCCAGCAATTCAAGTATCCATCCCCTTCCCGCAGTTAAAAGGTACTCCACATTATTTTTTCATGGAAATCTCTTTCATTCTTAAGTAATTCTTCCTCTTCCAAAAAAGAAAGGGAAAGGGGCTGGAGCTATAGCCCAGCCGGTAGGGCGTTTGCCTTGCGGCGCGGCATTTGCCGGCCCGGGTTCGATCCCCGGCATCCCATATGGTCCCCGAGCACCGCCGGAGTAATTCCTGAGTGCAGAGCCAGGAGTAACCCCTGAGCATTGCCGGGTGTGACCCCAAAAAGCAAAAAAAAAAAAAAAAAGAAAGGGAAAAAGGCCGTTTGTTCTGTGTCCAGAAGTGGTGTTCTTTTTTTTACACAGCTGGTGGTACTCAGGAGCTGCTCCTTTCTCTGTGTTTTGGGGATTATGGTGGGGAGGGAAGGAGGGGGGCCAGCCTGGAGCAGGAGGGGTGCTTGGGATGGAGCTAACTCTGTGCTAATAATATGTGCTTGGTCTGATGATCTCCATCTCTCTACCCAAAAGTGATTTTTTTTTTTCTTTTTTGGTCACACTTGGCAACGCTCAGGGGTTTCTCCTGGCTCTGCACTCAGAAATTACTCCTGGCGGTGCTCAGGGGAAGATATGGGATGCCCCGGACCGGCATGGGCGGCTGAGTGCAAGGCAAACTCCCTGTCTGCTGGGCTATCCGCTCTGGCCCCAAAAAAGTGAATTCTTTCTTTCTTTCTTTCTTTCTTTCTTTCTTTCTTTCTTTCTTTCTTTCTTTCTTTCTTTCTTTCTTTCTTTCTTTCTTTCTTTCTTTCTTTCTTTCTTTCTTTCTTTCTTTTCTTTCTTTCTTTCTTTCTTTCTTTCTTTCTTTCTTTCTTTCTTTCTTTCTTTCTTTCTTTCTTTCTTTCTTTCTTTCTTTCTTTCTTTCTTTCTTTCTTTCTTTCTTTCTTTCTTTCTTTCTTCCCTTCTTTTCGTTTGTTCGTTCGTTCTTTCTTTCGTTCTTTCTTTCCCTCCCTCCCCTCCCTCCCTCCCTCTCCCTTTTCCGGATCACACCCAGCCATGCTCAGAGGTTACTCCTGCCTCTGCACTCAGGAATTACTCCTGGGGACCATATGGGATGCTGGGAATTGCTACGTGCAAGTCAAATGCCCTCCCAACTGTACTATCGCACTGGGCCCAAGATATGTGAATATTTTGAACTCTAGAAGCTTTTAACATTTTCTTGAGAGAAGTGATTTGCTTTTTTGGGGGGAGTCACACCTGGTGATGCTCAGGGGTTACTTCTGGTTCTGCACTCAGGAATTATTCCTGGTGGTGCTTGGGGACCCTATGGGATATTTGGGAACAAACTTGGGTCTGCTGTGTGCAAGGCAAATGCCCTCCCCAATCTACTGTTGTTTCTGCCCCAGTGATTGTCTTTTAATCAGAAAAGTACTCAATTATTAACACTACCTGTGATGTTGAACTTGGTAAATGGTTGTCATAAAAAAGATGTTTTTGATTTAAGTGTTTAATTTATTGAAGGTATGTTGCCAAAGAAGGCATATGTGAGGATTTATTTCATTATTATTGTTGTTGTTATCATCATCATCATCATTATTATTATTATTGGGGACCATAAGGGATGACGGAGAATTGAACCCAGTCGGCCGTGTGCAAGGCAAACACCCTACCCACTGGACTATGGCTCCAGCCCCTTTTATTATTATTTTTAATGGATAAAGCGAGGATAGTGATGTAGCTCAGCACAGGTTTTGCCTGATAGAGGCCCAGTGTTTGGTCCCCAAACGAGGAAAAAAGGGCAAAATAATGTTTTGTATCTGTAAGCATTATTTTAGTTGACACAAGTATGTGTCCGTCTGGTTAGTCTTCTATTTAGTAGGAGTTTTGAGTTTGCTTAAGAGTATTTTCAGTGAGTTTGGACTAAGCTCTGCTCTCCGGAGTTGTGAGGACCACATCCTACAACGTCCCCTTAGAGTCTCAGATCACTGAGTTTTTCATGAAACTCACTTCGGTGTCTCTCTCCTTCTTGGTCTCTTTCTGTCTTTCACCAGTTTTCAAATGAGAAAATTTCAAAGTTTTGCCCTTTCAAACTCCCACTTTATTGGGAAATTATAATTTTATATGTATAAAATGAACTCTCTAGTGAGTTTTAAAATAGAGACAGAATGTCCTCAAATGTTAAAGCATATGTTGTTGCCGTCTCTTTCTCATTGTTAAGGTTCATTTCTTAGCCTCCATCTGTGAGACGGTCACACTCTTCAGACTAAAACCTCTAGGCCTCACCTTCCATTTCTGACTGTAAGTGGTTATTGGCACTAATGCTTCTGCTCTGTCATTCCAAAAAATGAGATTTGTTGCTGTAAATGCTTTTTTTAAGAAACACGGCACTATCTTTACCAGGATTATTACTCACGTGCACAGATGGAGTGATGAAGCACAGAGTCTCAGAAGAGACTGGATCTGGATCACAGTGGTTTTGTTTTTTTGTTTGTTTTGGGGGCCATCCCCAGCAGTGCTTACGTTATTCCTGGTGGTGCTAAGGGAGACCCTATGGGATGCTGGGGCTAGAACCCTGGTTGGTTGCATGCAGGCAAAAGCCATGTCTGCTGTGCTACTGTTCAGGCTCCTATAAATGCTTTTTTAAGGGATAAATTTTTACATTGATAGATTTATACATCATGAAATAACATTTAGATACTTAATAGCTCAAATATATGTTTTATCGCTTAAATACATTTTAGGACTATGTTGGAAAAATAAAAAAAAGGAAGTTTTAATGTTCAATTTTAATTTTTTTAGAGCATGTGACACTTATAATTTGATCAAGGATTACTTGATTTTTAGACTTAATATATCATTTCTAACTATTTTTCAAGAGTATAGTTTTTAGATTCCAACAGTAGATTGAAAACACCATTTTCATTAAGGTTCTAGAAACTTCAGAAAGGGAGAAATGATAATAGACCTATTGAATAGTTTAGATTGTGACTTCAAAATTCTGTTTGAGCTTCTTTAAGAGTTGGATTCTATCTTTATGTGCCTTCCTCTTCTTCCAGTGCAGAGCCAGGAGTAACGCCTGCGCTGAGCATTGTCTGGTGTGACCCAAAAAAGAAAAATAAAACAACACAAAACCTTCAGAAAGGGAGAAATGATAATAGACCTATTGAATAGTTTAGATTGTGACTTCAAAATTCTGTTTGAGCTTCTTTAAGAGTTGGATTCTATCTTTATGTGCCTTCCTCTTCTTCCAGTGCAGAGCCAGGAGTAACGCCTGCGCTGAGCATTGTCTGGTGTGACCCAAAAAGAAAAAAATAAAACAACACAAAACCTTCCACTTCAAAAACAAAAGCCATAACTATATTTTGCATAGTTATAGAAAACTGCAATGATTTTCCTCATCCTAGGATATCACGCAAACACAGCTAACTACAGCGAATACAACTGCAATCCCTCTACTGTTGCCTTTTTGTATTTGGTATTCAGATATGTTAATTTTGCTTGTCTTTGTTTTGGGGCCACTCCTGGCCGGCTCAGGGGACCATATGGGGTTATAGGAGGGAGTATGACTGTCACTCTGCCCTCTCGTTCATTTTTATAGTGTCGTGCTGATTTATTTAATCTGTTAACATTTTACTAAATAACACCTTGGAAAACAATGCTGACTGTTTCAACTTGATAGTTAAAAATTTTGGAAGATCCCAAATTGATATGGATTATCATTATTGCTAGATGAATGTTGACTTTGGATTGCATGTCAGAAAAGCAGTCTCTTCCGGTCTTGGTCATGGATAGCTTTAGATTGTGCTATCTTCCTGTGTGGCCCTTTGTCTTCTGGGTTGTGACAAGAAGAATAAGGGAGTATTGTGTCTAGATTTGGTCTGGAATAACACTTGTGTTTAATCAGTGCTAAGGTTGTACTTCCCATTTTCTTTATGTACTTTCTCTGCTTTAATAATTAGTGTAACTAGACTTGATGTTTCATTGTAGCTGTTGGTGTAACTCAGCTATATCATTGCAAGCCTTGGCCTGCAGAATATAGCTCTTTGCTTTTAAACTGAACCTGTTGTCTCCTCTCATTATTTGTTAATGGTTCTCCACTTGACAGGGTTGTTTTGATAAATGAAGGGTGTTACAAAACCTGGAGGTGGACTTTACATGGAATGGAACGTAGGACAAAAGCAAAGAATGGCATGGATCAGGGTGGTGAGATCCAGTGAGATCTAAGTAGTACCATGTGGAGTAATAAAAACAAGAACGAGGGGCTGGAGCGATAGCCCAGCGGGTAGGGTGTTTGCCTTGCACGCGGCCGGCCCATGCCCATCCCCGGCATCCCATATGGTCCCCGAGCACCGCCAGGAGTAATTCCTGAGTGCAGAGCCAGGAGAAAACCCTGAGCATTGCCGGGTGTGAACCAAAAAGGGAAAAAAAAAAACCCAAGAACGAGGATTAATGTAGAGGTGAGGATGGAATATCTAATATTTCAAATTTATCTCACATTTTTTACTTTTTCTTGTGCTCATAATGTAAAGCATTTAAGAAATTATTCTTATATTGTTGCCTTTTTGTAGAGCTTGGTATTTTATTCATCATCTCACATTAATAGGATTATAAATTGAATTTCTTTTTTTCCTTTTTGGGTCACACCCGGCAATGCTCAGGGGCTACTCCTAGCTCTGCACTCAGGAATTACTCCTGGCGGTGCTCGGGGACCATATGGGATGCTGGGATCGAACCCAGGCCGGCAGAGGCCGGCCCCGTGCAAGGCAAACGCCCTACCCACTGGGCTATCGCTCTGGCCCTATAAATTGAATTCTTGTTTCTGAATGATCTGCCCTCCCTGACTGTGAGTCCTCAGATCAGATAACTCTTTGGAAGACTTTATGTCATTGTGAGAAGAATAAGCTGAACAGAGAGCTCAGACCAAGAGAGTTGAGTACTCCCCATGTCCCATTTTACAGTAGAGCTTGGTAATAGTTTGCTTAATGTGCTTACGATTTTGGGTGCAGCGATAGCCCAGTGAGTAGGGTGTTTGCCTTGCACACGGCGGCCCATGCCGGCCGGGGTTCGATTCCCCGGCATCCCATATGGTCCCCCGAGCACCGCCAGGAGTAATTCCTGAGTGCAGAGCCAGGAGAAACACCTGAGCATTGCCGGTGTGACTCAAAAAGCCAAAAAAAAAAAAAAAAAAAGTCTGCCCACTTTATTTCTTCCTCTTTGCTTCTTGCTTAAATGCCAAGTAAGTAGGAAGTATTTGACTTGAATTAATTAAAGGCGTTTCATTAATGTGCTAATGGGATTCTAGTTAGGGTCTCAGTGTTTTATTTTTTCTGGCATATTTTATTTGTTCTGTCCCTAGAGGTGTTGCAGGTGTGGCTGCAGTGCCCGGCAGCATTGACAGAAGGCAGGCTTTTCTACACCCCACGGCTCTGCCCTTTGGGCCCTGGATGGTTGATGGTCTGACACAGAAAAGACTGGGCCCTCTGGGATGAACCCAGAGCATCGGCAGAGCCTGGCAAGCTACCCGTGGTATATTCATTATGCCAAAAACAGTAATAGTCATGGACCTCATTCACAAGGAATGGAAGTGTTACTGGTGCCCGAGCAAATCCATGATCAATGGGAAGACAAGTGATACAAGTCATTTTATTTGTTATTTAAAAAATACCCAGAGAAATGGCTGTTCATTCATTCATGCCACTTCCAGCAGTGCTCAGTTTGTGCCTGGATCTTTCATTGGCTCACAGGGACCAGAATGTTGTAGGAATTGAATGTTGGTTGGCTCCTTGCAAGACAAGCACTGTATCCACTGTTCTCTCTGACTCCAAGAAATGTTATTTGTTTGCTTTTTTGTGCCAAAATGCTGCAGAGAATATAAAAAGTGAGTGAAGCAAGGCTGTGATACTCAGTTATCTTCCTCGTTCTGCACACCCATATTTGTATGAATACATAGGAGCAAACAGTCAGGATTTTTGTCCAGTGGGACCCATTGCTTAAGGAGATTATGGACATTACTAAGAAAACTATACCATTGAGTCACAAACAGATGAATGCTCTGGGGGCAAGGAGCATGCTCCCTGGGAATTGAAGACAAAGGAACTTCAAATGGGACCTCAGAAGAGGATTTTCTGAAAAGGTTCTATTTGACCTGAGAACTGAAGGCTCTTTATTTAAAAAAAAAAATTTTTTTTTTTTTTACGTTTTGGGGTTCCACATATCAAATATTTGATATGCCAGAAACCGGTAACAATTATAGACCTCATTCCCCTGACCTGAAAGAATGGTCTGAGACTCTTCGTGTTCCTGGAGGGAGCACATGCCCTTGGGCTACAGTAGCACAGGATATTTGGAGATGTTACTGGTGCCCCCTCCAGCAACTTGATAAACTATGGGAAGACAAGTGACAAGTTGGGTCATTCTTGGCGGTGCTTGTGGGACCATATGGGATGCCGGGATTGAGCCCGTGTTGACCGCGCAGGTCGGCCATATGCAAGGCCTGTTGTGCCATTGCTCCGGCCCCATGAAGGCACTTTTACATTTTGTTTGTGTGGGGAGTTGAGGGAAGTTAACAGAGATTTCTACTTTTGGGGCAAAAAGTACTGAAGGCCAGTGGTAGAATACTAATACATCAGAAAAATAAAAGCACTGATATATCTAGAAGGTTCAAAGACAGGATGTGGGTGGTTTAGCAGAGAGTGAAAAAATAACACAATAATTAAGTGTTGTAGGGGCTGGAGCGATAGCCCAGCAGGTAGGGCGTTGCCTTGCATGCAGCTGGCCCATGCCGCCCAGGTTTGATCCCGGCATCCCATATGGTCCCCGAGCACTGCCAGGAGTAATTCCTGAGTGTAGAGCCAGGAGAAACCCCTGAGCATTGCCGGGTGTGACCCAAAAAGGCCCCCCAAAAAAAAAAATGTGGCCTTCACACGTTAGAATCTCGAGAGATGAGTAGTCTGAACTCAGAGTAAAGCAAGTGGTTCTCACCAGCCTTTCTTCTTGGCATAAACCAACACCTTTTGAGTAGTATGCAGAAATAAAGAAAATGTAAGAGCACCTTTTTCTGACTTCATCAAGCACCTAGATCTATAGTTGGTTAGAAAATCTGAGGCCGCCTTGCAGCTGGGATTGAGTTGGAATGAACTGAGTGCTGGCTGGCTGCTGCCATGGGCAGATCTCCCGGCTGCCCTTCCCCTCTGGTGCTCAGAGGGAGGGGTTGTGTGTGCTGTTGCTGGCCTCTGATTTGTTTGGGTTGTGGCTGCCTTGTTCAAGGTGCAGAGGAATTCTGCTTCTTCAGCTCTTGCTCTCAGTTTGCGGGGTGTCAGTAGTTTTAGAAGTATCCTGGCTCTCATTAAATAACTTGGTTTGAGTGATGTTAAGTAGCCACACTGGCAGTGCCCTGGGCTTCACGGCACTTGGGTTCTACTGTGTGTGACACTCTGGCCAGGTCATTTCTTCTAAATTTGATTATTAGTGATAGGGTACATAATTATTCATGTACCTTAGAAGGTTCAGTATATTTATAAATACCATCTATAAAGCTTTAGAGAGAACCATGACATTTACCTGGTTATAAAAGGTAAAATTAACTAATATTCCAAAAGTCATCATTAAATTTTGAACTTAAAAATTGGGTTGACTGAGTGAACATAATATTTGAATGCAAAGTCAATATAAATATATTAAATATAGTATATTAAAATATTTAATGTAAATATATTAAAATGTTTGTTTATGGAATATCTTAATAGTACAACAGATCTTGGCTGTTATTTCTGGGGGTTAGGTATATTTGTATAAGTGTACTTTAATATTAGTAAAATGTAACATCTAAACTGTGTTTAGATGCTGTGAAAATGAGAATTTGGTACTGGTGGGTTTATGTTCATTTAAGGTGACCGTAGTAAGGAATATGCTTTGATATTCCTGATGGATGGCAGGTAAGCACAGTCTAAGTGATGCCTTTTCCAGGAATAGATCTTTATTTTCTTGTGGTAGGAGATTGAAGACTTCTTTGGGGGGAGGAGGTGCCCTGTGAAGTTGGACTGTATCTGGCGATGCTCAGGGGTTACTCCTGGCACAGGGATGACTCCTGGGGGCTTAGGGGGACCACATGTGTCCCTGGGGATAGAGCCCCGGTCAGCTGTGTGCTAGGTATGCGCCCTCCAGCTCTACCGCCTCTCCAGCCCCTAAGGGAAGATTCTAGGCAAACGATTTAAACAGAAAATTTAAATGGTAGGGAAAATTGGAGTAATATTTGGCATTAAGAGCTGCTTTTTCTTACGAGTCTTTGAAACAACGTTGTGGTGCTTATGATTGTTGGTTATTTCATGTGCATTTGTTCAACGTCAGAGGTGGCTGGCATTAATATTCCTGGCAGAGGCAGCTCGAGGATGTGTGAACTGCTGATCATTCATGGGGCTGCGCTGCCTCTTTAATATCTTACTCGCAGATGCGTTTTCTAGCTGACCACGCTATTAGAGCTGCCATCAATCACAGCCTCCAGTTCCGGAAGGCTGTGGGAAGGGGAGGGCGGCTTGGTGCGGAGCCGACCCAGCTGGGAAGGAGATCAAATGCCTGGGCTTTGTGTGCGTGGTGGGCGGTGGGGCCCCGAGCCTGGAGGGGACTGGCTCCGGTCCGGTTTTGTTGGCAGCCGCCGCCGCGCTAGGGCTAGGCTGTTCTTTCTCCCGGCCGGCGTTCGGGTCACAGGCATGTGGCAGTGTTGGCCCTTCCGCCAGGCTAAAGCAGCACCACTGCCAGCCTGAGCCGTGGCCACATCCCCCGGCACGGGCGGGCTCCCGCGCTGCCACGGCCCCGAGCTTGGAGGACCCGCGCTGGCGCTTTGTAGTCCTGCCATAGCCCCGGCCTTCTTTGTCTAACTAGTGCATTCCAAGCACCCCCACCCCCCCAATCCCAGCGAGCCGGGTGTGTGGGGCTCTGCACCGGAGCAGCAGCAGCAGCAGCAGCAGCAGCAGCAGCAGCAGCGGCAGGAGCGGCGGGAGGAGGTGGCGCCCGCGGCTCGGCTCCTCCTGCTCCGGCCACAGGCGGAGAACGCAGGCCGGGAAGTTGGACAAGTGTGGGCGCAGGGGTCTTTTGGAGGTGGGTGTACAGTCGTGTTTTAGCAGACCCTAGAAAATGGGCAGTTATTTTCAAGAATGAAGATGGCTTTCTAGGAATGGCATTTCCGTATCTCGTTGTGTCTCTGTTGAGCTTAGTAGTTAATTGCCCCAAAAAAAAAAAACCCTCTACAATTATTGTCAAGTAGACCAATTCAGAAACATTTTAAAGACAGAAAACACTAAAGATGTGTATGGATATATACACATATACATACATAGACATTCTCTGCAAGGTAAGTGGTGTCGAGAGAGCATTGTAAGATCCGAAAGCTCACTTACCAGAAACTTCATTTCCTACTGTATGTTTAAATAAATTGAGTTTGATAGACGATTAAAAAGTAATTTTGGGCTATATATGTGAATGATAGATTTCTTGGATGACAATACTGTTGGTTTTTTTGCTAGAGTAACCAAATTACAGAGTTCATTTTGAGGAAGACTGCCTCTGTTTCTGTTGCTACATTTTAGGGGATTGAAGTGTCTGCGGGTCTGTTCCCTTTCCCTTGTTTACTCAGAGTTTACCTCTGAAGTTCTGTGAAGACCTGCTTGACTACTTTTTGTTCACTGAAAGAGAAAGTAATGTAATAGGTTACTTTGTTCAACTCCTGCCTTTCCAGACCTAGGGGCACAAGTGGAGAGGCGCTGAGCATTGATGGGCCAGAGAGAGGCCTCTCAACCTTAGGGAAAATTAAAAATCAACAGCAACAGCAACAAAAAACAGTTCTGTGAAGGAAAACAAATGGTCCCCAGAAAAAATAATGTTCCCTTTGAAATTGTGTGCCTGTGTGTTTTTAAAATTGAGACACAACTAAAAGTTGAGATCGTAGTAGTGAAGTTCTTGAAATTCTGTAATTCTGTGCCCAGATTACTCCGAGTTGGGTTTTCTTTTTTGTTTAGGAACTCCAAATTTAAAGTAGACACAATTTGAAACCATACAGATGGGAGCAATATCCCATGTAAACCCACGGATCTGTAGGCGATTATTTCCAGATGCACAGTCAACTCTGTTTCTGTGCATGTGTTACATTGGGCCGAGAGGCATTTGCCTTTCAGAATATTTACATTGCTAGTGAAATACCTGAAAGCAGGCGGTTTTGAAGCTTTACAGTAAGCAACTTCACAATAGAGCAGGCCAGCGGTTAGATGCTTGTTTGTTTTTTTTTCAGCCGTAATTTAGTAGTATTCATACAATTTATATTATAAAGATTGCTGGAACCAGTGAAAGGTGGTTTTTCAGTCCAGAGCACTTGACTGCTTAGTGTGCGTGCTGCGCAGGCCCTGGTGCTTGGCAGGCAGTGCTTGAAGTGTTACTTGATCTGCTTGCGTGATAGAATTGAGTAAGATCGCACTTATCCCTCCTGGTGGCTGCTGAAAGTGATGCGTCAAGAACAGTTCAGTAACAGATTTAAAGACTTAACCGACATTCGTGCACTCTGAGATTCCCATTAAAAAGCTGTTTAGATTTTTTGTCTTGTGGCTTTGCTTTTATGAATTGAGCGAAAGCTGACGTAATGTAACTGTACCACTTCCTTTGTGTGAGTCTGGGCTTCATTATAGCCTGTAGAAGATTGCTCCAGCATGCATGGTTGGGATTCTTTTTCAAATGCATGCATTGAATATATTTTAAAATGTGGGTTAAGTTGGCCTGTGTTCTACTTTGCATTGTGGATTTGTGGGGGTGGTTGGAAGTAGGGCAGGGTGAGACCCTGACCCTGTCAGCTTGTCAGAAAGGTCCAGTGAATTGCCTGTGTGTTATCCAGAATAGCTTTTCATTTTAATTGGTGCAACTGTGTACAGCTGTGAGGTCAGACATCATTGGCAGCTTTTGGAGGGATAGTTTTATCTTACACTGGAGGTTTCAGGCACTGGCCTGAAACTGTGTTTCTTAATCCCTTCCCCATTGCCACTGGGCTTGCTCTTAAGCAAATAATAGATCAAGACAAGCTTTTGTTTACTTATGTAATAGTTTGCTTGTGAGAGATTTATTTTTGATTTTGAAGAAATTGTTAGCCCTTGTAATTTATTAGTAGGTATTCCATTGACTCCGCTTTTTCAAGGTCACAGGGTTCCCTGGCTATTGTTGAGTCTGAGTAGCCAATAGCATCCATTTTATAATGACTTTGGAAGCAGCATTGTTTTTTACAGCTAGTTCCGTTGCTGTTGCAGGACTCCATTTGTATGAATGCAGCTAACATAGCTGGAATGTTTTTTTGGTCTTGTACCTCTTGTTACACAGTGCCAAAGGGCTCGAGAGCACCCTTCATGCAAGGAGTTTGGCGGTAGGTAGATGATTGATAGGTGGATTTAGAAATGTATCGGGGTATTTGTGGCTGCTTTTACGTTTATGAATGTGTTTTTGGCTCTGAGTTACTGTAAAAATATTTATTTACTTTAAGGTTGAGTTGATTTGAGTCTTTAAGACTGAACAGAGCCAAACTTTTTAACTGGTAAATCATAGCATAAATAATATATTTTCAATGGTCTGCTTTCCATTGTTGTCTAGTTTTGATTTTGAGGATCAAACAACCTCTAAGGCTGTACAAGACATTTCAATTTATTTATTTATTTATTTGGTTTTTGGGGGCTACACCTGACTGTACTCAGAGTTTACTCCCAGATCTGCTCTCAGGGATCACTCCTGATGGTGCTTAGGAGGGTGACCATATGGGATGGTGGGGATTGAACTCACATTGGCTACTTGCAAGGCAAGCACCTTACCTGCTGTACTATTGCTTAAACCCTGTATACAACATTAAAGAAATGTATGACTGTTGCCAAGTGGACTAAAACTGTGTATACACAAAATAATGGTTTTTCTCCTGAGGCACAGTTTCCTGCTAGATTTGTGTTATGGTGTTGGATATAATATGTTGTTGGGGGTACTGGCAGGGTTTATTAGGGACTGGTGGGACGGGGAGAGGGGAAGATATGCTCAAATTGAGATAGGCGTTACTGGAAAGATGTTTTTAAAACAACTTGGGATGAGAACGAGGACACTTTTCTTTATTTTTTCCTTTTAAAAAATGTTTATTGATTCATTGTGAGATACAGGTGCAAAGTTGTTCTGATTGAGTGGTCCAGCACTCATCCCTTCACCAATGCACATCTCCCACCACCAGTATTCCCAGTTTCAAGATGGCAATGCTTTCTAAAAGATGGGTGCTGGTGAGAGCGCCAAGGACTGGAGTGCGCGCCCTGCTTGCATGCCCAAGATCTGGTCCCCCGCCCTGCCAGATGTAGTCCTGGAGACCATCTGATACCACAGGATATGGTATCCGGTGGGCTCCTGACTATTGGGGCCTTCCTTCCCTCAGAATTTAGGCCGGTAGTACACACTCCCGGATGCAGGGGAAGACAGAGGAAAGGGAGGAAGCATCCTAGACTGATTTTTTTTTTTTCCTTTTAAGTATATTTTCTTTCTAAGACTTTTATTTCAAATATTAATTGCTGTCGGGGTCATAGATTTTTCTGTCCCAAAGATATTTAATCCTTGATATAATTGACATACTTGTGTATTTATAATAAGTTGATAAAGCAATATGCTGACATTTAATTAGTGGGGAAAAGCAGTGTAATGTACACAATTTTTAATGCTATCACACAGGACTTTGCTGGTGTGATCAATCATTTGATTCAGTTCAGCTTGATAGTAAATAAGACTTTCAGATCCTACTTCTGCTTGCTCACTTGAGGCCCAGGCTTAGTTACTTAGCCAAAGGCAGGAGAGGCTGTGCCGAGACACGAAGGAACCTGGCCTGAGAGAAAGTGAACACTTCCTATAGTGGGTGCTAGCGATGATTTTGGGACTGTTGCCATTGAACATAGGGGGGAAAGGTGAAGGCCTCATTCACACAAACCTTAAATTCTAGGAAGAAGGAAGAGGGAAACAAAGTCAAGAACCCCAGTGATTCTGTGAACCTTCCAAAGATACCTACTGGGCAAAGCTGGAACTTTGAGCAGTTTAATATGAGGAATATGTCATCACTCTCTGTGTATTATTTTCTTTATTGTTAGACATGTTTCTCATACCACTACTTGATTTATTAGGCTTTCTTAACAATTTTTGGTATAGTAGAGGCGGAAGAGACTCTTTTGGAAAAGTAAACGTCAAAGAAATCATATAGAAAATAAAGATGGTAATTATTTATTTTTTTAACTGCCCAACAGTAGAAGTGGAATATTGAATATGGTCTTCCCATAAGAGAAAATATTATGCAGTCATTAAAAAAAGATAAGTGATGAAATTCCCCAAAGGATCCGAGCACATGCTTTGCTGAAGGACCAAGCAACCCCCACAAGTGATCCCTGAGTTACATGACTGGGAGCTGCCCCCCAACACTCCACTATGACTCCGTTTACCAACCTGTGCCTGTTGTCTCCCACCCACTTTTTGGGGGAAGGTTTTTGGGTCACACTTGGTCTGTGGATGGTGAGTTGACAGTGATTCTGAGGAGCAAAGTCAAAACCTTGCTCATACTGTATAAATTATTTCACTGGCCCCATGATGCCCCCACCCCTTTTTTTGCAAGGGGTGGTGAGGTGAGGAAACTCAATAGCCTATTGTGTTCAAGGCTTACTTTTGGTTTTGCTCAGGGATCTTTGTGGTGCTGTGGATCAAATTTGGGTTGGCTGTGTACAAGACAAGAGCCTCACACACTCACTATATTACCTCTCTGGCCAATGATGCCATAAAAGAGGTGACATTTATAAAGGGTCCTCCACTGGCTTCTCTCTCTCTCTCTCTCTCTCTCTCTCTCTCTCTCTCTCTCTCTCCCTGTCCCTGTCCCTGTCCCTCTCTCTCTCTCCCTCTCCCTCTCTCTCTCTCCCCTCTCTCTCCACACACTACACACACACTCATATGATACTGAGATTTCTTTATGCTAATCAGAGGACATTCACTGACTTTCACATAGCTCATGCTGAGGTAATGCTTATACATGTAGTGTTGGAAAATAAAAGTCTATTCTGGATTTAGATGTAGGGACATAGAAACTAAAGAGAGGGGGTGAGGAGGGAGTGAAGGAAATTCAAAACAAGGGGGTAAAACCACGCAGAAAGGATTGTAAGAGGCAGGGAGTGCTGGGGGGAGAGGCAGGGACTCAAATCACATGTTCCAGGTTTGGGATAGAAAATGAGAACTGAAAAGACTGTTGAAAAATGCCTTTTATGTAGTCAAGAGTCATGGAACAACTGCAGATTTTGTATGTGAGAGCACTTCATGGGCAGTAGTGGCTCATTTGCAATCGGTAAGAGGGAAGATAAGTTTGCTAATGAGAGAAGGCATGGTAGAAGGTAACAAGGAGAGGCTGCCGCATGATGGATGAGGACGTTAATGGCACAGGCCAGAGAGATACAGCAGGCATGGGCTTGTCTTGTATGCATCTCACCCAGGCTCGCTCCCTGGCCCCGCGTATGGTCCCCTCTGAGCCCTCCAGGAGCAGTGCCTGAGCACAGAGCCAGGAGGAAGTCTTGCGTGCGGCCAGATGTGGCCCAAAACAAAACAAAAAGTCCCTGGCAGTGCCATTCGGCAGTTGGGATTTTTTTTTTTTTGGACTCCCCATGGTGATTGGGGCTATATGATCTCAGGGCTCAAATCTGGGACTCCCACATGCAAAGCAACCAAACCTGCGCTTTGAGTCATCTCATCCCTCACCCCTGCTCCTCTGCCCCTGTAGGTGGAATCTTGTAATGAATAGTACGACAGCTGTGTTCAGGTTTGGGGAGCAGAATGAGGTAATGGGCAGTCGCTCATCAGCAGAGTATTTGCCATGCATGTGAGCAGCCCTGGCATCATAAAAGAGGAAAGGATACAGTAGGTAAGCTTGGGCGAGCCTTTATAATTATTTCTGTTAGCAGAGAGTGAAAATAATCATCTAAGTTTAAAGATAAGCAGCTAGATCTGTTTCTCCTGTCTTACTTTCCACAAAGTAAATGATTTTCTGGTGGCTGTGGTTTTTTCAGAAGGTCAGTTTGAATGTGACTGTTGAGTTTCAAAGGAATAGAATAAAGGGACTATACTGTGCGTTTGAAAAACTACTGCAGTTAAAAGCCTCCAGATGGTGTGCTGCTGTGTTCACAGCTGTATTTGCCACAGACACACCAGATTAGCTACTAATAATTTAAAAATAGCTGGTGAGAAAAGTGGTGTGTTCAAGTCTGCTGAGGTTTCTTTTTCTTTTTTTTTTGGGTCTTTGTGTCACCTCCAGCAATGCTCAGGGGTTATGCCTGGCTCTGCACTCAAGAATTATTCCTGGCAGTGCTCGGGGGACCAGATGTGATGCTGGGGATCGAACCCGGGCCAGCTGCCTACAAGGCAAATGCCCTCCCTACTGAACTATTGCTCTGGCTCTATACTTACTCTTATATTTATGTTACATAGTGGTGAGCTGACGATCTTTAATGTAAATCTAAGCTCTCAGTATTTATTCTGTCATGTGTGATTAGATATTTTAAATTATTGGTAAAATGTCTTTGTTTTGGGGCTTATTTTTGCCTTTGGACTACAGCCATAGATGTTCAGGGATCACTCCTAGCGGTGCTCGGGATCATATGTGGTGTTGGGATCCTTCTGAGCTTGGTTGTGTGCAAAGCAAGGGCCTTAACTGATCTGTTTCCGCTTTCTTTTGGGGGGCTTCCCAAGCATTGCTTTGGAGTCCAGTGCAGTCCTGGCAATATTCATTCCAGCTGTGTGGGCTGAAGGGTCCGTGTCCAGAGACCTTCAGTGCCAGGGATCAGCTGGGGTTAACTGCATGCAAGTCAAGTACCTTTACCCCTGTACTCTCTCTTCAATTGACTTTTTAAATTTTGGCACTTTAAACTACATGTGATGGTGCTCATTGCTTACTTCTGGCTCTGCACTAAGGGATCACTGCTGTCTGTGCTCAGGGGACCATAAAGGATTCCAGGGATTGAACCCAGGTTGGCTGTGTGCAAGGCAAATGTCCTACTGGCTGTACTACCTCTCCAGCCCATAGTACAATTGACTTTTAACAAAGCGGACATATGGGCTGGTGGTAGATAGTTTGTGTGTGATGTGCTGGGTTTGATTCCTGATACACAATGGTTCTGACACACTTGGGTGTGACCCTATTTAAAAAATGAATGTACGGCTGGGTTATATATATACTATAAATAATATATATCACTTGTCTTCCTGTTGTTCATCGATTTGCTCGAGTGGACACCAGTAACATCTTCATACATCCTGTCACGTGCTAGTGTAGTCCAAGGGCATCTGCTCACTCCAGGAACACGAAGAGCCTCAGACCATTCCTTCAGGTCATGGGAATGAGGTATATAATTATTATTGGTTTTTGACATATCAAATACAACACGGGTAGCTTGCCAGGCTCTGCTGTGCGGGTGGTACACTCTCAGTAGTAGGCCCTCATCTCGTGCATTTACTGATGAACCGCATCGGAGAGATTGGCTTTTCTCTTGGGTGGAGGTCTGACGAGCTGTGGAGTCCAGATGTTGAAAATGGCGGCCCTCATAGTGTGGGGGGTTCCTCTGGCTTCTTGCGAGGTGCTCTCTCTCTCTCTCTCTCTCTCTCTCTCTCTCTATATATATATATATATATATATATATATATATATATATATATATATTCAGTGGTAAAGTTGGAATTTTGCAAGTATGAAACCCTGGGTTTGAGCCTTGGCTGACCGCATCCCCCATAGACTGCAACATAATTTTGATATAGTAAATGATAGGTTTTTACTCATTAAAATGTATTGGGGTTAGAGAGCTTGTTTGCTCAAAGGGCATCAGTACACACTTTGCATGTGGGAATGTTGGATTCAATCTTTGGTGCTGCCTGGTCCCCCAAACGCCCTGAGCACCTACAGGTGTGTCTCCTCAACAACCCCTCCCAGCTAACAGCATTACTTCCTAGTAGATCAGTGTGTTGTTTCCCTCAGTTACTCCATGCTGCTCATTTTTTTTTTTTTAATTTTATTTTTTTTTTTTTATTTTTTTTTGCTTTTTGGGTCACACCCGGCGATGCTCAGGGGTTTCTCCTGGCTCTGCACTCAGGAATCACTCCTGGCGTGCTCGGGGGGACCATATGGGATGCCGGGATTGAACCCGGGCGGCATGGGCCGACCGCGTGCAAGGCAAACGCCCTACCCGCTGGGCTATCGCCCCGGCCCCATGCTGCTCATTTTGAGAAAGATTTTCGTGTTTGTTTCTGTGGCACCAGGAATTGAACCCTCTCCTTCGCAACATGTGAAGAGTGTGTTGTGCTGCTGAGCCGCCCCCATCATTTAGAGATTTAGAAAAAGGATGCTGTGCACCTTTCTAAATAAACTCATGATGCTGTCGTAGCCCTTGTTTGCATTAATTTCTTATTGTGAGGCTGTTTAATGATTTAGACACTAGGGAATAAGGAAGAATATCCACTCTCTGGGGATTATAGTGCGAATAATAATTGTAGCAATGGCTATTCAGAGGCTTACTAAATGAAGATATTTAACTTAGGAATTACTTCCTACTATACTTATTTACTTTTATTCTGTTATCCAGTACTAATCACTTAATAGGATTTAATAATGTTTTATCTACCCAGAGAAGATCTTGTTTTTATCTTGATTCTGTGGTGATGTGGATAGACTCTCCTAGCAGGCTACTGTGTCTGTTCCAATCTCTAGAGGCTTTGCATTTCTCAGATTTGGTGGCTTTGCTTCTCTTGAATAGTGTGGCTTGTGTGGACTTGTGTGGAGTGGTAGAGCTTGCTGTGTTTGCATGTCCTTGAATTATTTATTCAGGTGTTCCCAAGGCTGCTGTTTGCCAAGGCTGATTGATCTCTTTATGAAGCCCAAGAGAAGAGCCTTCTTGGCTCTGTGTACCAGAAAGAACTGATTTCCTGAGCGTGCGGCTTGTTTTTTACACGTTTAGAAGTTCAGAACTGATCAGGTTTCTTTCAAATGAGCTATTTGCATATAACGCTTTGGTCATATCTGAAAAAAGGTGTAAAGTCAACCAGAACATCTTAGGCATGCTGTCATCTATTTTAGCCACCTCATCCGTGGCAGTTCGTCTTTGTTTCAAGGAAAAGAAAAGCAGAAGAATGTAGTTAAGATCAGGACTCCAGCCAGTGTTCCTGGGAGACTCACTGTACCATCTGGGTATCATCTCCCTTGTGTGCTCTTTTTTTTCTATTTTTTGCTCGTGGGTCACACCTGGCGATATTCAGGGGATACTCCTGGCTCTGCATGCAGGAATTGCTAGTGGCAGTGCTTGGGGACCATATGGGATGCTCGGGAACCCAGGTTGGCCATGTGCAAAGTAAATGCCTTAGCTGCTGAAATTTTGCTCCCACCCCAAATTCTTTCCTTTTTTTGTATGATTACTGTGTGGGTGAAATGGAAAGTTCTTTGGCACAGATAAATGTTAAATAAATATTAGCTGTCATTATTATCTCAGTTCCTCCCAGTTATTTTATTTTAATTGTGTATTTCTTGTTGGTTTTTGGCACATCTGGCAGTGCTCAGGGCTTATTCCCTGACTGTGCACTCAGTGATCACTCTTGGTGGGCTCAGAGGACCACATGTGGTGCCAGAGATTGAACCTGGGTTGGATGCATACAAGGCAAGTGCTTTTACCTGTGTATTGTCTCTCCACATCCCCATCTGTTTTGAATTTTATTTTAGATTATAGTAAGCTGTCTCTTAAAGCCTTCCGGGCTAGGTAGATAGCTCTAAAGGGTTG
Source organism: Cryptotis parvus (assembly GCA_021461705.1). Classification (NCBI taxonomy): domain Eukaryota; kingdom Metazoa; phylum Chordata; class Mammalia; order Eulipotyphla; family Soricidae; genus Cryptotis; species Cryptotis parvus. Next base: position 12,717 of record JAJIBD010013526.1, on the reverse strand, counting down.
GAGTTTAAGCTGTACATTCTGGCCCCAGTTTGATCCCCAGCAGGAACCTGGAGTAGTTCCCAAACATGGCCCCTAGGCCATCCTATAACTCTCCGCTGTCATTTTTTAAAAAAATCAGTTGATCACTTGACATCCCATTATTCATCAATTTGCTCGAGCGGGCACCAGTAACATGTCTATTTGACCCTATCACGTGCCAGCGTAGCCTAATGGCATCTGCTTGCTTCAGGAATATGAAGAGCCTCAAACCGTTTATTCAGGGTTTTGACGAAGTCTGACCATCTTGTAGGTGGGTGGCCATGTGATCTTTTGACATCCCGTGGGATCCAGTCGGTAACGGTTCTAGTCCAGCGGTTATCTCCAAAAATTTGATTTTTTACCAATAACCGGCATACAACATACTGTTTTAGTTCCATTTCCTATTATATTTAAACTGAAACAAATAAATTTTTATTTTCTTTTGTTTTCCCATGACAATTAAAAGCTTGATGTAGATTTTTTAAAAAAACTCTGAGATTTCATTCCCAAAAAAGATATTCACCCGTTAAGATACTGTACAAATCAGCAGTTTTTGGATATTCACAGTTGTAGCCATCACCAGAATGATAATTAAAGAATAAATTTTTATGTGGCAGTTTATGTGATTACTTGAATGCTTTTGGTGATTTAATTTTCCAACCTCAAAATTAACTCCCTGCTGGCCCTTTGCTTTGTTGTTGTGAACCAGACAGGTGATATACACACTCTGACTGGGTCTTACAAGTTGTTCTGGTGCTTCTTGGGGTTACACATCAGGCTGTAGTGGTCACACGCCGGCCGTGGTGCTCCCAGAGTTTGAACTTCTTCATTTGTGATCCTCACACATGTGCCAGGAGCTGCGCTGTGTCCCACTTGTCTTGCTTGTGGTGCTTGCTGGACACTCGTGTGTTTGCCAGGGATTATTTTTCTTGATTATTTTCATGGCATTCACATGATTTTATTTGCAGTGCTCCTTGAGAGTTATACTCTTGGTGGAATCTACACACCTAGTGCAGTGTGGCTAGAAATTGCTTGTGGTGCTGAGGATCACAGCAGCAAAATTGCCTTGATTGTGCGTGGCACATGTTGTGACACTGGAGATTTGAATTCATGACTATAAGTGCTACCCTCTTAGGTCCTTGATGATCTTTTATCTGCAGATTTGTACTTGTGTGAATAGGAATAAGCCCATAACACATAATGGCTTAAGGTTTTCAAATTCAGTTTCTCCTTATAGCTGACACATGGGCACTAACTGTAGCCATAGGTTCTCCATCCTTTGGTGACTTTGAGCAAGTATCAAAATGCACGAAAACGGACATGTCTGGTCTGCAGTGATGGTGTTGTGGGGCATTCTTGCCGTCCGTGGGTTCAGTCCCGACACCACATAGGGTCCCTGAGCGAAAAACCAGGAGTGATTTCTGAGCACAAATCCATGGGTAAAGTAAACCCTGAACACAGTTGGGTGTGGAGTGTGCACCCCCTCACCCCCCACACCCACACCCTCCTCTGCCCCCAAAAGAGAAAATGGGCTTGTTTCTACATATCACCCTGGGCAATTGCAGTCTTCTCAGAACATTGTACATCAAAGTAGCTTAGGTATTTGCCACTTTCAGCAGCTTGTGTGAAAGATTCTTCTTTGGGGGAGGGATAGTGCATCCTACCCGCTGTGCTATCACTCCAGCCTTGGAGTTTCTTAATGTTGATTTCCATTTGTTCCATAAAATTTGAGTGGAGGTGCTGGAGCGATAGCACAGTGGGGAGGGCATTTGCCTTGCACGGGCTGACCGTGTTCGATCCCCCAGCATCCCATACGGTCCCCCAGCACCGCCGGAGTAATTCCTGAGTGCAGCAGGAGTATCCCCTGAGTGCCAGCAGGTGTGACCCAAAGAGAAAAAAAGTATTTTTGAGTGGTCCCTTAAGACTCCTGTGCATTTATGTATAATTTTTCCCAGTTCATTCTACACTCCTAAATTCAGTTTCCTGGATATGTATTCTTGTTTTCTCTTTTACACTTACTCTGATTCTTTACTCAGAGCTTCCTGCTTCTGTCAGAAATTCAATGAAGTCAAAAGACAATTCTGAAGATTCTCACTCCTGCAGCCTGCCTTGCGGTGCCCTACAGATGTGTGCTTTTCTTCTATCTTACACAGGTTTTGATGCTATTTCTTCTTGCAACTTTCACCTATTTCTCTGCTCCTCTTTATAGCAAAAAACATTTCAAGAGTTTTTGTACTTCAGGCCCCATTCTCCTCTTCCCTTTGATTTTTTGGGGGGGCCTCCTCATTTGTGCTCTGGTGACCTGGGGGACCCTTCGGTGTAGCTTCTCAGCCAACCAAGCTGGCAGATCACTGCAAGGACCTGCGGATGCAGTGCAGCTCGGGATTCCCAGCCACACACCCCTCTTGAGGAAGCTTCCAGCTATTTCTTTCTTTCTTTCTTTCTTTCTTTCTTTCTTTCTTTCTTTCTTTCTTTCTTTCTTTCTTTCTTTCTTTCTTTCTTTCTTTTCTTTCTTTCTTTCTTTCTTTCTTTCTTTCTTTCTTTCTTTCTTTCTTTTCTTTCTTTCTTTCTTTCTTTCTTTCTTTCTTTCTTTCTTTCTTTCTTTCTTTCTTTCTTTCCCTCCCTCCCTCCCCCTCCCTCCCTCCCTCCCTCCCTCCCCTCCCTCCCTCCCTCCCTCCCTCCTCCTCCCTCCTCCCTCCCTCCCTCCCTCCCTCCCTCCCTCCCTCCCTCCCCTCCCTCCCTCCCTCCCTCCCTCCCTCCCTCCCTCCTTCCCTTTTGTTTTCCTTATGGATCTATGAATTCCCATTCATTCAGTTGCTTTTTTTCCCTTCTGTTTTTTTTTTAAATATGGGTCTATGAGTTCTCGTTCGTTCATTCATTCATTCGTTCGTTCATTCATTCATTTGCTTTTTGGGTCACACCTGGCAATGCTCAATGTGTTCTCCTGGCTCTACACTCAGGAATTCCTCCCGGCGGTGCTCGAGGGACCATATGGGATGCCGGGAATCACACCCTGGTTGACCACATGCAAGGCAAACACCCTACCCTTTGGAATATCTCTCCGGCCCCCTTCTGTTTGTTTTGCTTTTTTTGGGGCGGTGGGTGGGCACATTCGGCAATGCTTGGGTTACACCTGTGTCCGTCAGGATCACTCCTGGTGGGGCTGGGGACTGTAGGCGATGCTGAGGATGGAACCTAGGTCTGCTGCATGTCTATCTTTCCAACCCCAGCATGTAATTTTTAATTGCTGAATAACTGTTTGTTGCAAGGTTATGTACCATATTTTGTTTGTCCATCTGCTTGGTTTTTATATTTCTCATTTCTACTTTACTTTTTATTTATGACCGTTTTTTGGGGTGGGGAGTAAGACCCTCCCGCTCCTCGCCCCTCAAGTCGGTGACATAGTTTCTTGGGCAGGTTCGAAACCAGATGGTCTCACATGCTTGGCCTTGTGGACCGCAGGCTTCTCTATGTGTACCACCAGCAAGTCCCCTTCTGTCCCTTCAGATGCTTGTGAGAAACACCAAGATTTTAAGAATATCTGCTTTATCTGTTTCTCTTTTCCTGAATATAGCTTCAAACATCTGTGTGCTTACTATTTCAGGCAGTGCTTTCAATTAGTCCACTTTATTTCAGAGAACAAATAGCATGAAACATTATAAGTTTTTGTAATGGTGTTTATGGATTCCATATTAGTCTAGAGTAATTTTGCATAAAGCAACACAAATGCTTACCCCTTAATCTCTACAATAGACACTTCTGTTGGTTAACGCAGTGGTGATCATCTTTGAATGCCTTTACTTCCCAGAAAGGACATGTGACACTGCCCGGAGATGCCTTTTGTTGTCTTGACAGTAGCAGCGGGTGTGCTAAGAAGCTGCCTGAGTAAAGGCCCTGATGATGCACCCAGTAGTATCCCACTGTTACTTGACTCCAGATGTGCAACCTGCTCTTGGAGGCTGGTTTAGAGAGAGCAGCAGGTGCAGAGCTGTCTGCGGTCACGCTCACCTTGCACACATGACATTCTGCGTTTGATCGTTGACTCTCTCCCCCTTCCTCCCGGCTCAAAGTAAATCAGCGAAAAGAGCAAGCCATGTCCTCAATAGAAGAGACATACCTTGTCCAAGTAACTTTGTATGTTGTTACCAAAATGTGACATTTAGCTGTATAGTTGTTTGTGTGTGACTAGGTTTGTGTTGTTTAAAGAGGATTGTGGACCGGAGTGCCAGAATGAGACTTGAAGTGGTTTCAGGCATGGTTCAGTTGCTAGCACAGCAGCATGTGGTCCCCGAGTACCGCCAGCAGTCACCTTGAGGACAGGCCAGCTATAGCTCGCAAGCACCAAACCAAAAAAGATCCCCAAAGATTTATGCTGCTTGTAATATAATGTTTTGAGATGTTGATTATAAACCAGAAATTTGTTATTCTGGGTGCTTTTTCTTCCCCTTTCGTGGGTGTCCCTTTTCGTTAGTATGTAACATGGAAGAAATTGGGATATGTGCGAATCCTTTGTTCTTTCAGTAGAATTTCAGCAAGTTAAGGAAGCGCCACTCAGAGCATTAAAGCTTATGACTGGAGCATTAAAGGGCACGCTCATTCCTCATCTCCCCTTTTTTTTTTTTTTTTTTTTGGGAAACTAATTTTCCTTCTCCCTTCTCTGGGAAAAAAACAAAACAAAATAAACATGAGGCCTCCCAGTAGCAGGAAGATCATCCCACTGATTAGACAATCAGACAATTAGACAATTGGACAGGCATCTCTGAGAGTCTCTCTGAGAGAGACCCGGGGCATGGTGCTGCATCGGCCCTGAGGTGCCAGGAATGACCCAGGTATGCACTCTGACCCCTCTGCTCCCTTCTCGTATTCACCCATACATCATTTCTGGGTTGTTTAGCTTCCTTAAAAATAAATGAGCTCCGGGGGCCAGAGCCATAGCACAGCAGGGAGGGCTTTTTGCCTTGCACGCGGTGACCCGGGTTCGATCCCCGGCATCCTATATGGTCCCCTCGAGCACCGCCAGGAGTAACTCCTGAGCAAGGAGCGAGGAGTAACCCCTGAGCATCGCTGGGTGTGACCCAAAAAGCAAAAAAAAAAAAAAAAAAAAGTTCCAGGGAATTCCAGAGCTAGTACCGGGCAAAGGTGCTGGGCTAGCTCCAGTTTGATCCCTTCTTCCACATATGTGACCACTGAGTAAGTGCCAGTATAGCCCTGAGCACTGCCAGATGCAACCCTAACCCCTTGCTCCCTTGAAGAAAAGAAAAAGAATGATTTCTCATGGTAGGATGATTGAGTTTTTATATTGTTTAGCCCCAAATATAGAGAATCTTTGGGAGAACCATGTGTTAATTTTATGGTTTGGTTAGGTGGATAAACTTTACAACCCCCTTACATAGTTCTTATTAATGAATTTTTAGTCCACACCTAGTGGTGCTCAGCCGCTTACTCCTACCTTGGGACCACACAGTCCTTGGGATTGCACCCAGATTTCCCACATAAAAATATATGCTCATTCTGTTGAGCCATCTGTCCCAACTTCTTTAATTTTTATGTTAATCTATCCTTTCATTTATGTATGTGTTCATACATGCATGCATATGTGTGTGTAGCAAAGTGGTTTTCTTGAAAGGAATTTCACTGTATCACTGTCTTCCCGTTCATCATCGATTTGCTCGAGCAGGCACCAGTAGCATCTCCATATGTCCTGTCTCATGCAAGTAGAACCCAAGGGCACCTGCTTGCTCCAGGAACATAAAGAGCCTCAAACCATTCCATCAGGTCATGGGAATGAGGTCTATAATTGTTACTGGTATTTGGCATATTATACGACACGGGTAGCTTGCCAGGCTCTTCCATGTGGGTAGCATACTCTTGTAGTCATCTCTAAATTCAGCATTTATTGATGAACAGGAATTAAAGACTGCTGCAGGATGGATCTCGGTGAGCCGGGCTGTGATAGGGCTGGTCTGCTGGGTGGAGTTCTGATGAGGGGGAAGTCCTGATGTGGAAAATTGGCAGCCCCTCATGGAGTAGGGGGTCGTCTGGCTTGTTGCGAGGCTCTGCTGGAGTGGCGGGCCAGGGCTAGAACCCGCCATCCCTGCCGGGCGCCTCGTGAGTGGCTGGGCACAGGGAGAGCCAGTAGCAGCTCTGCCCCATGTCTGTGAGTCTGAAAGGAATTTAGAGAAAAGAAAGAAGAAGGGCTTGAAATAAAAGACTGTGGCCCAGCTACTCTGATAGCACATCCGTTTCCGATCAAACATTACCGCTGCGTGGTTCCCAGATTCCTTGACCCCATCTCTCAGGCTTACCTTGTAGCTCCCACTGTGATTCTCTGGCATATTTTAAGGTTTCCATCTCGGTGTGATGCTGTTTAAGAATGTCTTCTTTCTTTTCAGTGTTTACAGATGGTAGAGGGACGTTTCCCCTTCCAGAACAAAATTCATTTTCTTTGCTTTTCTAGAATGTTGGCATGAAAGTGGATAGGAAAAGGAAATTGGTTTCCCTTTGAAAGCAAGTTGCTGGGCTGTGGCCTCCCCCTTGGCCTTTGCTGTGGAGCTGGGGACAGCTATTAGGTTCTCTCACACAGTGCCTGACTGTCTCAGCTTGTCCCTGGGGGAGAATGATGAAGCTTTTCTTGGGCGCTTTGGTTCATAATGTAGAATTCCAAAGATCTCTAGATTTGAGAGGAAATTTGTGTGGTACAAGGTAGTGTAGTTGCCTAAGTAGTGAGATGAGGCTAGGTAAAAAGAGAGGACTTTTTATTTTTTTATTTTTTCTTGCTCTTAACTCTTTATTTTTCATTCATTCATTCAGTTTTATTTTATTACACCACATTTAGACATACAATAGCAAGATGTTCATGCTCGAGTTTTGATTCTACAGTGTTCCAACACCCATCCCTCCACCCAAACCTATCTCCCATCACCAATGTCCCCACCTCCCTCCCCCATCCTATACCCCAACTACTTGGCGGGTTCTGTATATCTTTTCTCTCCAAGAGAGGACTTTTTAGATTATGGTTAAGTCTTGTTTTAAAAATTAGAACGTTAAACAAAAAACAATTGGTATGTGATTCTTAGGATGGAGTGGATCACACTAGCCCTCTGGAAGGAGCTTTCTGGAGCAGTGCAGAAGAACTATAAGGGTTTAAAGGAGTGGCTGTGAAGAGAAGTGGGGGTTGGAGCCGGTCTGAAGCAAGTGAGGGTGAGGGAAGATTTACCAGGTAATACGCAGTGGTGGAATTATTGATAGTGGGCTAGAAGAATGAGGCGGTACAATTGTGGTGTAGGGCTCTGTCCCAGTTCTAGGTTCCAGTACCTAGAGAGGCCATTTAGAAAAGGGCCAAATTTAGGACGTGTCATTTGGCTGTGTTGTACTTTTGAGATAGCCAAGAGGAAACCCTAAGGTAGACACTTATTTACATGCAGATAAGTATGTATCTTATACTTTTATACTTATATCTTATAGATGGAGATATAGGCTTATCTCCACCCAGCAGACGAACCCTATCACAGCCCGGAAATGCTGTATTTAGAGGTGACTACAAGAGTATGCCACCTGCACTGCAAGCCTGGCAAGCTACCCATGTTGTATTTGATATGCCAGATACCAGTAACAATTATAGACCTCATTCCCATGACCTGATGGAATGGTTTGAGGCTCTTTATGTTCCTGGAGCAAGCAGGTGCCCTTGGGCTCTACTAGCATGAGACAGGACACATGGAGATGTTACTGGAGCCCGCTCTAGCAAATCGATGATGAACGGGAAGATAGTGATAGTGATAGTGATGGAGCGTCTAATTCTCCGTGCAGGAGAAGTAGACGCCATACTAAGAGGGAGCTATGAGACCGACGAATACACAAGCACAGGCTGAACCTGGGGAGCTCTGAACACCACTGTCAAAACTGCCTTGGCAGGACTTGAAGGCATGAGAGGAGCAATTAGCTGAATTTGGGTGTGGACCGTGTCAGGATGCCTTTTTCAGAACCTTTCGTGGTCCATGAGGAAGGACAAAACAAATGGTAATCTCTGTGCCAGGACATTGCATTTTGGTCATCTTTGCAGTGAACGTTACTGATGACCTTGGATCCTACTAGTGGAGAAGTAACAAAACCAATAGTAGATTCACTCAAAATTAGTGTCTAGAATAGTAGATTCTGCAAAATTAGTGTCTAGATTGGGGTCGAGAGCTTGGACTTAGGGTTTCCATTAGTCCGAAGTCAGAAATTCCTGAGGCCTTGGGTGTGAGACAGTGGTGGAGGGCTAGGGCTAGAGGTACTTTCAGTAGTGGGTCTGGTATGGTAACATTGTGCCTCTCCCAAATCACTGTTACCTTTGTAAAAAAAGGGGGCTGGCAATTCCAGCAGGTAATTCCTATGTTAGGTTAGGTCAGAGAGGTGAAAGGATAGTCAAGGTGGAAAGGTTTCTGCATTCTTTGAGAGGGATGGTAGACAATGAATTGTACTTCTGTTTCATTTTTCTGTTTATACCCAGAATTGCCCGGGCTTGCACTCCGGCTCTGAGCTCAGGGATCAGTCCTGGCGTTGCTGGGGAGCACATGCAGTGCCAGCAATCAGGATAGGGTGATAGTGTGCAAGGCAAGCACTTGACTTCTACTTTAATATGGATCGTTCCTCTGTCCTGTTCCTGAAATCTACAGGGTCAGAATGCCGACCTGGTCCATTGAGGGACAGATTGGAAGGCACAAGCAACATTTTATACCAACAGGTTCATTAAAGCTTGTTTGTCAGCTAACCTGCGTGTAAGCTGTTGTTGCTGCCCTGGAAGAGCCAAAAAATGTAAAAAATTTGAATCCTGAGCTTGGACTGGGAGAGTACAGGGGGTTTGACCATGTGTCTTGCATGTAGTGGACCCTGTTCTAATCTCTGTACCACATGACCCTCAGAGCATTGCCTCATATACCCCTCAACGCCGCCATCCTCTCTGGATGTGTCTGCCCAGCGGGGGGAGTGTCCTCTCACTGAACTAGCACCACCCCAGGTCCCCTGAGCACCACGTGGGGAGCACCAAAACAAAAAGCAATGCATTCTCCCACACTTTGTCCCCACTGGACGCCCTGGTTAAGGTTGTTTTTTTTTATTAAATCACATGTCTATTATTTTGATGCATAATATATTTTTTATGCCATACTCTCCCAGTCTTCTCCACTCCAAGCTTATAAAGACATGGAATTTTTGTGTTTGTTTTCTGCTGTATTCTTCACACTTAAGACCAGTAACTACCATTCTCTGGGCTTTCAGGAGACCTTTTTTTTTTTTTTTCTTCAAATAACTAGATGAAGGGTTTTGTGAATCTGAAATGTATTTTTTGATTTTTCTTTTTTTGTTGTTGTGGCTAATGCTGTTTCTTAACAGGATTGACAGAGATTGACTTGTTTTCATTATTTTTTTTTTTACCTTAATTTTGGAATTTTGTTTTTTTGGGCACACCCAGTTCTGCTCAGGGCTTTATCCTGGCTCTGTGCTTAGGGATATCTTCTTTCTTTCTTTCTTTCTTTCTTTCTTTCTTTCTTTCTTTCTTTCTTTCTTTCTTTCTTTCTTTCTTTCTTTCTTTCTTTCTTTCTTTCTTTCTTTCTTTCTTTCTTTCTTTCTTTCTTTCTTTTCTTTCTTTCTTTCTTTCTTTCTTTCTTTCTTTTCTTTCTTTTCTTTCTTTCTTTCTTTCTTTCTTTCTTCTCTTTCTCTCTTTCTTTCTCTCTTTCTCTCTTTCTCTCTTTTCTCTCTTTCTCTCTTTCTCTCTTTCTCTCTTTTCTCTCTCTCTCTCTTTCTCTCTTTCTCTCTTTCTCTCTCTTCTCTCTTTCTCTCTTTCTCTCTTTCTCTCTCTTTCTCTCTTTCTCTCTTTCTCTCTTTCTCTCTTTTCTCTCTTTCTCTCTTTCTCTCTTTCTCTCTCTCTCTCTCTCTCTCTCTCTCTCTCTCTCTCTCTCTCCCTCCCTCCCTTCCTTCCTTCCTTCCTTTCTTTCTTTTTTTTTTTCTCTTTGGGGTCACACTCGGCGATGCTCAAGGGTTTCTCCTGATGGCTCTGCACTCAGGAATCACTCCTGGCAGTGCTCAGGGGACCATATGGGATGCTGGGGATCGAACCCGGGCGGCATGGGCCGGCTCGTGCAAGGCAAACACCCTACCCGCTGGGCTATTGCTCCAGCCCCCTCCTTGTGGTCTTGAGGCACCATATGGGTTTGCTGGGGATCATGTAATCTAGATGGTACCCACAGGTCCTTCTTATTATTATCTGCACCAGGGTGATTCTGAGTATCTTATTCTCATGTACTGAAAGGGTCACTCCGCCTGCTTAGAGCAAACTAGTATGATCCTTCCTATAGTCTTCCTATAGTCTCAGCGTAGCCAGGATGGTAGTCTCCTGGTAAATTCTAACTGTCCCATGCTGGGTGCAGTGGGTATAAAGAGGAGCTGTGCCCAATCTAGAAAACATAGAAGTCTTAGTAGATGTATAAGTCAGAAGTTATTCAATCAAGGTGACTTCTGTAACTGCCACACCCTTTAGCAGTGTTTACATAGAAGAGAGGTCTCATTAGAATGAACCTTGGCTTAAATAGATTAAGCTGGGAGTGGGCAAAACAACAAAACTCCCAGAATAGCTAAACCTGTCCTCCAACAGGGTACCTTTGCTCAGTTTTCACATTAGTGTTGGTTGGTAATTGTATTAGAAGACTCCTAAAAATTATGGTTAAAATGGTCAGCGTGGGAGTGTTCAAACCAGAGTTCTGTTTTAGAGAAAACTAGAGCTCCATTTTAAAAAGAGTCAAAAGCAAATGGTAAATGGGTTGCCTTTGGTTTTGGATTATCAGTGTTTGGGTGTTTAATTGAATATATAATTTGGACAGTATTTTTTTTCCTTTTTAAAAAGTAGTTTTTCATTTTTATATGATTTTCTGAAGCTTTTATCTTAATCTTAGATAATCTTTTTCTTAAATTTATCAGAAATATGCCTGCTACCTGAACCGCTTCTGAGAGGATTTCTGAGTTTCTTTTTCTCCTGGTACACATTGGTATGTTTTCCAATGTCAGAAATGAGGAATATTTTAACAATCATGTTAGCTGATATTTTTCTTTCATGATTGGCTTGCTTATGCTTTTAAACAAAGCCTGATGGAAAAATTTGGATGTCTTTTTTTGTGTATTTGCACTTTCAAACACTAGAGGCCTACAGAGACTTGAGTTTATTAATGTCTGTTTTGCAAATGACTCATCTAAGGCAGAACTTTTACAGGACTAGAAAAAATTTTCATTTTCTTGAAATACTATTTTTTTTTAAATTAATTCATTTTGGGTCGCACCTGACTATGTTCAGGGGTTACTCCTGACTGCACTTAGGAGAGTGCAGGGTCCTGGCAGTGCTCGGGGCCCATTTGGGATCAAACCTGGGTGGGCTGCATGTGAGGCTCATGTCTTCCCTCCTAGACTATAATCGCTCTGGCCCTGAAATACTGTTTTAAAGCCTGCTTTGAGTGTAGAAGGAAGTAATTTAGGTTTGGTGCTTCTTGCCTTTGCCTTTCTAACTGGTTTAGATTGTCAGCATTGTTGTTCCTAGTTAAGTTTGTATCTCACACATTGTAATTCATATTTTAATTTTCCCGAAGATATTTGGACTGTTCTTTATAGGGAGATTGTTGGCCATAATAGGTTTAACCCGAGAAAGTGAGAGAGTAGTATTTACACATGCAGCTTTGGTGGCAGTTGATCTTTATTGTTTCTAAGAGGACTAAAATAAATCTGTTTTATTTTTTTTTTTTTGGGGGGGGTTGGGGGGTCACACCCAGGATACTCAGGGAGTTACTCCTGGATCTTCACTCAGGAATTACTCCTGGCAGTGGTGGCGGATCATATGGGATACTAGGGATCAAACCCAGGTTGGTTGCATGCAAGGCAAATGCCCTACCCATTGGACTATTGGTCCGGTCCCCAGAGGACTAAATGTGTTATGTGAATTGTTTTCTCTCTGACTCTGGCAGCATGAACACCCGGTTCTCATGGATCATTGTCTCCTAGTTTCGCACTAAAGGGTTAGGGTTCGGGCCACAGGTCCCCCGAACTTTATCTTTAATTCAAAGTACCTGGCACATAAAAGCTTGGTACAGATTCTTGAGCAAATGACTTATTAGGGAAGAGGATAAAAAATATTGTGAAAGCCAAATTACTGGTCATTCTGTTAGAAAACAGCTGTGTAGGGGCTGGAGCGATAGTTCAGTGGGTAGGGCATTTGCCTTGCATACAGCCAGACCTTCCCGCACGGAAGAGCCTGGCAAGCTACCCGTGTCGTATTTGATATGCCAAACACCTGTAACATTTTAGACCTCATTTCCATGATCTGATGGAATGGTTTGAGGCTCTTTATGTTCCTGGAGCAAGCAGGTGCCCTTGGGCTCTACTAGCATGAGACAGGACATATGGAGATGTCACTGGTGCCCGCTCGAGCCAATCGATGATGAACGGGAAGACAGTGACAGTGACAGCCAGACCTGGGTTGCATCCCCAGCATCCCATATGGTCCCCGAGCATCGCCAGGAATAATTCCTGAGTGCAGAGCCAGGAGTATATCCTGAGCATTGTTGGGTGTGACCCAAAGAAGAAGGGGGGAGGGGGGGGGGAGAGAGAGAGAGAGAGAGAGAGAGAGAGAGAGAGAGAGAGAGAGAGAGAGAGAGAGAGAGAGAGAGAGAGAGAGAGAGA
>JAJIBD010013525.1:0-44232 GCA_021461705.1 Cryptotis parvus | reverse complement strand
CCTGTGTTGGAGGTGGGTCTTTTTGTATATTTACAGGAAGTCAGTCAATGCTAATTTTTTTTCCTGGGCTTGCATCATAGTTCTTAACTATATACCTCAGTTGCCTATAGATTGATTTTAATTCTTCACACCCTAAGATAGGAGGGTCCCACCGCAAGAGTAAGGAAGAGACATCATCCTGACTTTGATATGGAACAAATGAAAAGTAAGCTTTTGTTCTGAACCGAAGCTGAAATAGCCAAGGTCACATAAGGAGCTCTGTATTTACGTAAATAAATTCATAAGGATCCTGAGGAGCTGGAATGATCAATTTGGTGAGAGGAATGCAATGTGGATTATATGATGTGATCTCCTGGGAAAAGTCATCCTATTCTCGGGTGTAGATAAATATCTGTCCCTCTTCCTATATCTATACAAAACCGACTAGAAACCTTATTGAAAAAAATGTGTATTAGCTCAAACTGAGAGAAAACATCCTGAGATCTCACTCTATCCCTGGGGCCGGGGCCAAAGTCCCCTAATTGAGTTTTGCACCTGATGAGAGGAAGCTCTTCTCACTTTCTTTATTTTCAGTGTAAAAAGTCTTTTACCTTTTGGTGAAAAGGAGGACAACATAATTTAAAAAAAAGGCTGAAGAAAGCATAAAAATAACAATTAAGAAAAACATTTAGGAGTGGTTAGTAGCTCAATGGGCTGAGTGCATGCTTGCATGTGGGAGCCACCAGTTTAATCCCCAAAACTACAAGGTCCCCTTAGCATAGCCAAGAATTGATCCCTGTACACCTAATCCCTGAGCTCCATTGGATAGTTATTCCCCCCAACACACACATGAATAATAAAAATATTACAGATCTGATGAAACAGCATGAGGAAGCAATGTTCATACAATATAGAAGTACAATAGACCTATACTTGTATGTATATGTTATATTTACATCATATATACTCATTAATTTTTATGTAGTATATATTCAAACATATATAAAATCAATGACAAAACCAATCTTGTTTTATAGCACAAAATTAGTAGCTTATTTAAAGTGTAAACAACATAAAACACCATTATATGCTCTGAAATTGTATTTATATTTAAACTCAAATTCATAAGAATCATTCTCTTTCAGACAACGAAACTGCTGATTATCTTTAAAAAAATAAAACCCCATTTTCCAATCTATGAAGCAGGACATGTGGCTTTCCCAAGTATTATATAGTATATCTTAATCCCTAAATTTTACATGGTCAGTCTTTATCACCAGTCCCAAAGTCTCCAGTGAAGAAATGAGTGTCTCAGCTTGGATCAGTAGTTTGCTCCGGGCTAATTGAACGAACATGCTTGTACAAAATTGATCCAACAGCAGCCAAATACATAAGATTAGACATCATACTGTGAGCCAATAGTAGGAACTCTAAATTCTGGTCTCAAGTACTGATTTTTCTTCCTGGTTGTGCTGAGACCTTTGCTACCTTGGTGAAAGTCACCAAGCACGTAAATTCCAGTAACTCTAAGATGTAAAGATATTTATAGACCCAATCTAGCCTCTTTTCTTCTTGCCCAGCCATCTTTCCCTTCCCTCCTCTGCTTCCTTATACCAAAATTCCCACACAATCCCTACTTTCTTTTAAACTTCTCTCTAGAACCTTATTTTACTATAAACCTATGCCTTGTCATAAACTGAAGCCTCTGCTCTGGATTTTTCTCTGAACTTAGTTAACATAATTTAACTTTGGCACTCATACGAATCTCCCCTGCAGCTCTCCTATGGGAAACATGATATTCTCCCAGCCTCCTACACTACTGAGAACACAGGAGTCTCGAATGATACTGGCACCCTCCCAGTTTCCTATTTCCAATTTCAGATGGTTATTCTGCTTTCCTCACATATAAGCATTTCCTTCAAAGGCTTATGACACGAGTCTGCTGCATTTCCCTCACTACAGCACTGCATATAAAGACTTCCTATCCTATATTCATAACAGATGCTGACATGTACCTCATATTATCCTCTATTCCAAGAACTGCCATCATAGAAGTAATTTATAACAATCCAGTCTTCCACACTAAAAATTCCTGACTGTGAATTTGTTTATTTAACCCAATTCATTCATATGTCCTTTGTGGAATTCTGATCTTTGCTGCAGACCAAATTATTGGACCTCTCTCAATTAATATCTAGCATATAATCTTTGAACACAGATTTATTTATCATCTTTCCATGTTCTAAATAAGCATTTCCTTTTAATTTCAACAAAGCCTTATTTATACTTCTCCAAATTGCTTTAACAACCTCCATGCTGTAACTCAACTATCTTGTTTTCATATTCAATTCCTGCTTTATATTCCATTCTCTGGTTATTGTGATCATTTTCCCTTGCTTCAAGATAAACAGTTAGAACTTCTCAGCACAGGTAGAGAAAATTATATGGGTATGTAGATTGGAGCCTCTTGAAATTGGACATGGAGACTATCATGCACAGTGAAATTAGTCAGAAAGAAAAGGACAGATATAGAATGACTGCATTCATTAATAGGATATAAATAGATACCAGTGTTTTACTAAGTGTGGGAAATGGTAACAGCAGACTAAAACTCACCATTAAATATACACAAAGAGACTTAAGTGATAAACTCTAAATATCTGCAGGGCTAGCCACAATGTGTAAAAGAAGAGGGAGAGAGATGCAGAGACAGAGAGAGAAAGAGAGGAAATGGGGACACCTCTATTGAGGCAGCCTGGGGGGTGGGCAGGAGGGAGTGGGGTACATTGGTGGTGGAAATGGGGCACTGGTGGAGGGACAGGTGCTAGAATACTATATTACCAAGAACTAATTATGAACACCTTTGTAATTGTATGCCTTACGCTGGTATAATAAAAAAAAGAAATTAATGATTTTTACTCTCAATTTGTCAGTTTTCCAGTGCTGCTTATGCTACTTACTTCCTTCCCGAATTTTTGAGCAATATCATCCAAATTCTCCCCACTTTTCTCAAATATGTTTCTAGGACTTATGGCAAGTATATGATAGGCTGGTGATTTTCCTTAAGACTGAAACTAAGTTATTATAATATTGATATTATTTTAAAGAATTTTTGAGTAATAAAAACTAAAACCTTTAAAACATAGTTAACTAAGCCATCCCCATATCTTCAAATTTTTATTGTAATTGGATACCTATTTTAAAATTAAATATATAATGTATATCATAGCAAATAATATTTGAAAGGACTAAATAAGTAAGGAGGCAGTTTTAGAGTTTTACCAGACTTAAAATAAATATAATTTGTTGATTCTGCTTGTTAAAAATCAACATATCACTTCACTGTAAAACTTAAATCACTTGTCTTCCCATTGTTCATTGATTTACTCAAGCAGGCACCAGTAACGACTCCATTCGTTGGGAATGAGGTCCATTATTGTTACTCTTTTTGGCATATCAAATAAGACACAGGTAGCACAAGTAGCTTGCAAGGCTTTGCCATGGCTCTGAGTTCACCCCAGGGGGCCCAATCTTTATTTATGTCATACCATCAACCATTCAGGGCTCACAGGGCAGAGCTCTGGGTATAAATAAGCCTGTCTCCTGTCTGCCACCTGCTACTGCAGCTGGGCACCGCAGCCACACTTGCAACACCTCAAGGGGCAGGTGGCAGGAAAAATCCACATACATGCTAAAATATATATATTTTAGTGCCACTTTATTTTTGGTGTCTTTTATGAATGACTACTGTACATAACATATCTCCTGTTTTACATCCCACAAATGAGTGATATCAAAAACTTAATATGAAACCAATACCCAAGGACAGTAGAAATAAGGACCAGAAAGATCGGTCCACCATTGGAAGGTTGCTTTAAGTGCTTGGGAAAAAGGCAGTTGGGATAGTGAAGGGAACACTATGACAAAATAGTGGTAAATTGTTGGGGATGCCACTGGGGTCCCCAAAGTGCCAGGAAGTGAGTTCCCTTCTACCTCCGAAGTCGGCGGGAATGAATGAAAATTCAGGAATCTGATGCAGTTTTAAAAGGGCTTTACTATCACAGGTTCCAATATACAATCTAAGAGCAGGGAAAACCTCCGGACTCTGTGTTCCCAGCTAGGCCCCAGCTATATGTAGGCCAAGATGGCTGCCACCACGTGTTGAGGCCCAACAGAGAATTGAGAGGACCAAGAAGCAAAACGCCAAGGGAAGCCGAAATGGCAAAAGAAGGGGCTTCTTTCTTCTTGTAGCTTATTTTATAGCTAGAAATCCGCCAATTTTCCCAGCCCAACCCATACTGGGCTGGGCTATCTAGAGATGAAAACAGGAAAACAACTCTATAGAAATGTAGCAACTTTAGGAGGCCTTCTGGCTGTTTACAAGAACCCAGAGCTCATTCAAAGCCTCCCCTAACAGAACTCTAAGCTATAAGGAGGAGCTATAAGCTAAATGTAACTTCCCCTGGCAGGGAGGGTCAAATGCCCTCAGGTAATTTCTCTCAGCACCTCACCTAGGCCCTTTTAGATGTTAATGTCTTGAGCCAAGATCTGCCTGGAAATGCCTTTATAGGGTAGAGAAGGGGGTTTCTGAGATGGCATGTCTCTGTACCAAAGACTATACTAATGCCAGTTAAATATTTCTCCAAGCCTTCACAAGAGTCTCATCTACTTCAAGGTAGTTTTGTATTTTTGTTGCCTTTACGTTATCATGGAGCCATGCTTGCTTGCTTGGAGGCAAACAGCATTTCTCTCTGGTCTAATTACTTAGAGATCCAATGTGGCCAGGCAAATATGCTGGTAAGATCTAGCTAGTCCCACAATGATTGTGGTAGCATGAGAGAATATTTATACCAGCCAGTACAGAATACATGGTCAGATAAACTGCCACATTTAAACTACACCCCTGTCTACGAAGTGACCTGTGGGAGGAAATCCAGGCTCTTAGTCCTGCAACAGTAAATGATTACTCTGCATAAGAACTGTATGCTTAAAGCAGGTAAAGGAGCCAACATGATAACCACTCAGTGTTTGTATTATAAACCATAAATGCCCAAAGAGAGAGTTAGAGAGGGTGAAAGAAGCAAAGTGCCTGCCATATATACAGGCTGGGGGTGGCAGAAGAAAATTACCCTGTTGGTAGGAAATATACATTGGTGAATGGATGGGAAAAATAATTTCATATCTGTTGTTAAGGAAAATATTTTATGTAGGCAGTGTACATACTAGTAATGTTACATATTTAATTATGAAGGTGGTCAGATAGGAAAAAACATGTTTCTGATCACAAATAGTTCTGAAAAAGGAACCATAATACAGAAGGAATTGTAAAATAAAATCTCTGCTTTTACAATTAAAAAAAATAAAACACATTGCACTAGCAAAAAAAAAAACAGCCTGTTCAAAGGCTTTTATTGGTGAGACATTTGACTTAGTTTGCAAGGGCAATGAGTGTCTGGGCACACCCAGCTGTGATTAAGGAGTATTTCTGACTCTGTGCTCAGAAATGACCCTGGTAGAGCTCAGGGCTTCTGTGCCACAACTAGGGTTCAAACTCAGGTAGGATGGTGTGTCCCAGCAAACAAAACAAATGCCTTCCCTGTTTTTTCTCTCAGACTCTGAAGCCAACTGACTTAACATGGAAAAAAGAGATTTCAGTTTTTCTTACGCTATATACTAAAGATTTTTAATCAATGGTACAACAAAACAAAATGTCACAAAGAAAAAATTCACTGCATCATAAAACTGGTGAATTTCTTCTGATGAGTCGAAATTTATTTTTAAAGATCCCTTAAGGAATATAAGAGATAGGAATTTAAGTGCAAATTTGTATCAGTATGCTAAAATTTCACATAATCTTATTTACTATTTTAACTTATTTTTAATATGTAAACTATATTATATTCATTATGGTCGAATAAAACATCTTAATTTGTGCAGCTAGTAGATTAAAGAGCATGCAATACCAATTATTATTATCAAACTTCAGAGATGCTTCTAAATTAAAACTAAGATTTTATTTTATTTTTTATTATTATTATTATTTGTTTTTTGCTTTTTGGTCACACCCGGCAATGCTCAGGGATTACTCCTGAGGCTCTGTACTCAGGAATTACTTCCTGGCGGTGCCTGGGGGACTATATGGGATGCCGGGGTTGGCCACGTGCAGGGCAATGTGCCCTACCACTGGGCTATCACTCCAGCCCCTAAATTTCTAAGATTTTAATTGCTCATTTCTTTGCCTCTAATAATTTTTCTCCATGTTTTCAGTCTTTGTAAAGCCATAGTTCAGATCCCTAAAAACATTTTGAATAGTATTCTGAAATATGTGAAGTTAATAAAGTAATGTCATGAAATTATCAAGTTTCCCTTATGGTCTATCTCCTTATGAAAACTGTTGTACTACCAAAGTTTCTTTTTAAAAGTTACTTGACATTAGTTTTACTCAATTTTCCCTTAAGTAAAAAAAAAATAAATAACAGACACTCTAGCATAGAATACCATTTATCACTATTACATATTTGTTAATATTATGTTCATTAATATTTTATGTGAAGCAAAATTCAATATGGATTTGTGGGAAAATACATCTTAAATTCTGAATTGTTACAGCAAGAACCAGTTACCTAAACTATTTGAACTGTTAGGAACTCCTCCCTTGAAATTATTAGACATTAGGAAAGGATTCTCCTGAGCAATAAATTCTAAGACCCATCAGGATCTTTTAGATGCAAGAGATGGAAGGGATATTGGTGGTTAAAAGAGGTTAAATTGAAATAGCTCTGAGAATATCGCTTCTGATAGTTGCCTAGACTGACATTTGCTCTAGTGCCATCCAACAATTTATTGCTTGATAAACAATATTGTTTCATACTTAGATGAGTTCTTAATTACTGGGAAACTGTATAGACAGTTTTCTGGAAATTGTATATTACCTGTCTTTAATTTGCCTATTTGCATAAAAGTGTCATGTCATAAATGCATTGATTTGTTAATATTATTTATAATGATAACATTAGAATTAAATATTGAGAAACCTGATATCAAACAAAAATATTTTTAAAATTTTGTTGTTGCAGAAATTACAATAGGTATATTTATTTCACCTCTTATTATGTTGAACTTATTTTAAACTGATTTAGTGATTCATTAGAAAAGAGATGGTGCATTTATAGATTAACCATGTGAGTGTGTGATTTATGATAATTAAGGTGAAGATTTATAGTGTGTTTTTGTGTGTGCACGTAGAGAAAATATATAAAAGTTGTTGCCTTATATAGGGCAAAATAGCATTGTCTCTGTCTGACAATAAAGTTAAAATTTCATAGCATTTACTTTTGGCATTTAAATAGGTTGAAATAAAAAAGAAATAGCATGATTCCTCCAGCTAGTGTTCTTGAAATATTGACTAGAGTGCCTGGCATATGATATTTTTATTGACAGAGGTACATAGCAAATAATAAAAACAACTTCTAAAGAAACTAAAGGGTCTCATCCTTTTGTACTTTTCTTTAACGTTAAGTTTTAGAAAGTTAAGACTGCCCGGCCATTAAAAAAAAGAGTTAGTTAAGACTTGACTTTATAAGAAGATCAAGAACATCTGAACTCTATGTGGTTTAGTTTTGAGATAAGGGTACTTTAAAAGAAATGCTTTTGTATCACACAAGTGGTGGTCAGGACTCAGGTGACCATTTGGAGTGCCAGGTATCAAATCTGGTTCTGTTGCATGCAAATTAAGCATTGCAGAACTGAACATGGTGTTTTAACTTTGTATGTATGGAAAAAGAGAAAATAATAAAAGAAGCACAACTGAAATGTTACTCTTCAGGCTCTGAAATAGGACTGTGTAGTTAACAGTTGATTTCTGTAAAATCTTCCTTAAAGTGAAGCCATCACTAGAAACTGAAACAAAATTGAAGTACATTATATTAATAAATTTGTTATACCAATTATATGTGCATTTGCAGACATATTATTGGTGCCTTTATGACTGTTGATATGGATAAATATTGAAAGTATATAGTTTTAGATGAAATGTTTACATTTATATCAGTGTTTAGGTAACTCTTTAACAAATAAGAGCAAATAATGTTTTCAGGAGCCAGAGAGATCATGCAGTAGGTGATTGTCTTGTGCATCACCAATCCAGATTTAGTCCCAGGCAGCACTAGAGTCCCTTGAGCACTTTCTGGAGTAAACCATTAGTATAGCAAGGTATGGTCCAACTCCTTCCCCAAAATAAGAAATTTTTTTTTCAAATCTGTATATTGGTGCTTTTTATAAATAATTCACTTTTGGGGTCGGAGCAATAGCACAGGGGTAGGGAGCTATTTGCCTTGGAAGCAGCTGACCCTGGTTCGATCTCCAGCATCCCATATGGTCCCCAAACAGTGTCAGGAGTAATTCCTAAGTGAAGAGCCAGGAGTAATCCCTGAACACCGTTGGGTGTGACCCAAAAAGCAAAAAACAAACAAAAAAATCACTTTTTAGTAAAATAATTCAAATAATTATAGTGCTATGAGTTGGGATTAGAGATGCATAGTAAACGTAAAAGCACTATAGGACAGTGAATTAAATTTTACAAATTTAGAGACAGCGATGTCATTAGTTTTACAGAATAAAATTCCAGAGTTCTCTTTTTATCCATATTACCTTTAAATTGTTATATTTTTGAATTTTTTTCTAGATTTACTGAGTTCTTTTTTCATTATAAATTCAATGGGTAGTTTTTAATTATTTCCTTAGTACGCCTTATATATGAATTTTCCAAATTCATCCTTGAGATATTATATACCCTTTATGTGAATTTAGGTGAGAAACTCAAATATAGGTCATTTTGATGGCCCAAATGAAAATTTCTAATTGAAGATATTCCCATTATTGATTATTATGATTATTTTTTAAATGAAAGCATACGCAATCACCCTCTTATTATACTGATAATCAGTTATTTGTTTCAACTTTATAAACAACCATTATTTTACTGGAGTTTAAGTCCAGTTTCCGCCACATATAACTTTGTTCTATTTCAGCTAATTTTCCTTTCACCAGTGTGTGTGTGTGTGTGTGTGGGTGGGTGTGGGTGTTGGTGTGTGTGTTGGAGAGGGGCAACCAATAATGCTGTGCGTATGTTGGTGAAGGTCACCCAAGTAGTACTCTAGGTTCCATTGGCCTCTCTAGGCAATTTTCAACCCCCTGGTCAGTAGTGCTTCAAAGATGTGGAGGAGCTGCCACACTGGTAGTGTCATGGGCCTCCAGTGGTGCGCATGTCAGTGTATACTGGTCTCCAGGATGACCCTGAGAATGCCCACAGGCCTCCAAGTTAAGCCTCATCAAAATTTGAGGGAAATGTGGTGGCAAGAATCAAACCAGGGTCAGCTGCAAGCAAAATTTATGCCTTCAGCCCTATACTATCTTTTTAAAACTTTAAGTAACTTAGTCCCTTTCTATCTACATTTTCCTTTTAGTAAGACCGTATTTTGTGGTCAACAGTTATGCATTTAAATATTGATTGCAGGAAGATAATGTCAACTTTATCTCAGTGAGGACATTGGCTAATCTCTACTCACTCAGCCCTCAAGAATAGCTATACAGTGGGACTGAATGATTCACACTATTTCAGCCCTCAAAGCAAACATAATGATTGTGTTCTTTTTTTGAAAGAAGTAGAAAGAAATATATCTCTACTTTCATAAAAGTCACACATAACAAAATTTTAAATACATTCTAGGAGGAATATAATGGAATTTTTTAAAGAGTAGAAACATATACTACCTATATAATGATCCAGAAAAGAGAATAATTATATTAGTTAGAATATACTACAACCCTCAATCGTATATAGAATCATACCATATGCTACAAAACCGAATTTACAACTATGTTATTTTTGGAAAACTGTAACCAGATAATAATGGTTTTATTCTTGAAAAGTTATTTTTAAGGAGTATTTATGCAGATAATTCTGCATAAATAAGGTGTGTTTCACTTATATTACTTGACTTGTCTTCCTGTTGATCATCAATTTGCTCGAGTGAGCACCAGTGACATCTCCATATATCCTGTCACATGCTAGTCTAGCCCAAGAGCATCTATAGCTCCAGTAACATAAAGAGCTTCAAACCATTCCATCAGGTCATGGAAATGAGGTCTATAATTGTTACTGGTATTTAGGTATCAAATATGACACAGGTAGCTTCCCAGGCTTCACCCTGCAGGTGAGATACTCTTGTAATCACCTCTAATCTCGTGGCTGCATGAACCAGGCTGTGATCAGCTATTCTGCTGGGTGGAGCTCTGGCAAGAGGGGAGTCCAGATGTGGAAAATGGTGGCCCCTCAAGGTGTGGGGGTGTCCTCTGGCTTCTCGTGAGGCTACTTCACACACCACACGAGTGTGAATTACATCAACTGTGAAGGAGTGTTTAGTAAGATAAATTTTTGAATTTTTTTAAGTTAGTGGTCAAGTAATATTTAAATTTATGTGGAAAGACAAGGTAATTTATGACATAAAGCATTTTTTTTGAAAAAAACAAAGTTGGTCAGATTCAAACTCCCTGATGTCCGGACTGATTTTACATGTTAACAGTATGTACTGTAAAAGGATAGATATATAGATCAAGAACAAAGCAGAGAGCCCATAAATAAGACCAACACAAATGTAGCCAGTTGACTTTTGACAAATTTCAATACTAATAAATAATAGAATTTTCTACAATAGTTATAAAATAATTGCATATCCACGTGCTAATTATAAAACAACTATCCTTCCTACATTTTTAAAAACTTACAAATGTCACATAAACATACCATGAAACACAACTCTATAAGAATTTTTTTAAAAATTCATGCAGTATAAAATATTATATAGGATGATATAAAAAGTAGATTTTAATTATATTATAATTCTAAAGTCCTTTTTCACTTCAACTGATAGCATGTGAAATATGAAAACATAAATCAAAACATGAAAAGTTGTGAATCAAATTCATTATTCTGGGCATGTATCCAGAATATTAAAATTATCTTATGACTCATTAATAAGACAGCTTGCTATTTTAATATGAAAATGATTAGGGGACTGGAGATATAGCTCAATAGTCTTTGCATCCTGCAAGACTGGTTTCAGTTTTCATGCCCAGAGCACTACTGTGTGTAGCAGACAATCCAAAGAAAGAAAAGTTTTGAAGTGTTTTTTTTAATGGTTCATCAATTTTAGTGAATATAGTACTACATTGGGAAGTTTTATAATGGGCAGAGGCTATATATGAATGAAAATATATTTTTATGGGAAATTTTGTCCATGCATGCATCTCAATTATCTGTGAATTTGAAAATATACTTAAAAAATTAATATCACATATTAATTTTTAAATTGTCAGAAGATTTAAACATTCACATTGAATGTTTATGAACTTTCTATGTTATTAGACATTTGTATATTCTGTACAGATACAAATGTCTAATAAGCACATAGAAAGTTCATAAACATTATTTTCATTGACATATCAAACAATGCAATAATTTTTCACTTTATACCCATAAGTTTTATTCTAATTAAGATATTATAAATAGTAACTAAGAAATCAAATCATACATGCTATATATATAATAAATTTATTTGTTAATAATCCCCCTCTATAAATCATTGAGAAAAGAGGAATAAAAAGAATAAACTTGATAACATGTTGTCAAGTTTTTAATAAATGAATACTTATACACTGCTAGTAAAAATGTTAAATGTTTCAGATACTTTAAAACTAGTTTGACAGTTTCTTAAATGTTATCATACACTTACTGTGATACAGAAAGTTTACTTCTAGGAGCCTCTAAGAGAAATAAATACAAGTCAATACATGAAGACCTACATTAGACTGTTCATGGCAACATTCTCCATAGTGACATTAATTCAAATATCCACTTGCAAATGAATAAAGAAAAAGTGGAACCTATACAATGAATTTTTTATCAATAATAAGGGATAAGTCACATAGCTGTCATAAAAAGTATCCACACAGATACTGCATATTATGCAAATTGTATACTTTAAAAAGTACAAAATTAGAGAAAAAAGTAGGTGATTGTCCATCTAGAATTTAGGAATAGGTGTGACCATTCATTACACTTTGGCATGAGGGAATTCTTGGTTCTATTGAAGTTCATTTAATTTGTTTATCTGTTGGTTTTTGTGTCACACCAAGGAGTACTCAGGGCATACTCCTGACTCTGTAGTTAGTGATCATTATTGGAGTGGTTCAAAGAAGAATATGAAGTGTCCAAACTAACAACTGGATAGGCTGTGTGCAAGGCAAACACCCTATATACTGTACAATCCCTCTGTTCCTGGGACCAATCAATTATTTTTTAATAAAGTTATCATCAGGACAGAGTTGTCCGACTCTGTAAATTTTACATTGAATTATACTCATGAAACATTAACTGGAAACGATAGGCTAATTATAATGTTAAAAAGGCATCCACTCTGTTTTGCAAAGAAAAAAAGGTACGAAAAAATAGAAACAGATAGTTTTTACAAAGCCAATCTAATTTGCCTTTGGTTTGATTCATGAACAAATCTGAATCAGAGTCCATTCAATTCTGCCTTTTGAGAGAGAAGACAGTGAGTGTAGCACTGTGTTAGGACTTTGGTCTTTCAAGCCAGTGGAAATATCAGCAACTAAATGAATTGGGAGCTTCTTCCTGAGGCTCCATTTGCTTACATGATGTTAATTATTTTGAATATATTTGAGAAAAAAATGAATAAAATACATGTAAAGAACTAGCATTCTTTTCTACTTGCAATACTGTACTGTGTTACTATGGACCAGAGAAGAGTAGAACAATTCCCATAGTGCCTGAGGGTACAAGGGAAGCTCTCTGTACTTACTATGTTCATCTTCCATTAAAGCATATACACTTTTTTTCATTTAACATCCCCACCCCGTAGCTATAGGTTAAAAGATGTTCTGATTATAAAAGATTATTATTATCACAAGGAAAAGCTTAAGCTGAATTTAGAATCTGGAATAATTCTTGACTGTATGACTGTAGAAGTGATCCATCCTTACTGTTTTATTCATTGCAGCTAAATATTTGTGTAGCTGCAAAGAATGTAAAAGAACAAAGGCTAAAGAGTTCTTAGATCACAGCAGCTAATCTCATGGTGAGAGTACAGCATTCATATTTTGGATGACTGAGAGTGTAAATTTTGTTTTACCTTTATTTCTTTCCAAATTCAGAAGGAATATGGATATCCATAATAATTCTGAAAAACAGCAGAAAAGACACGAGCCTTGAGAATATCTCAGCGGTAGAGAACCTGCACTGTAGTCTAGGTTTGACTCTAACGCCATGATTGGTTTGACTCTAATACCATGATTCTTATGTAATCATGGTATTGCTTGACTTGATTGATCTCAGGCTCACTGCAAGTGTCTTTGAGCATTGTGTGTAAAGGGTATTGTTGCTGGTGAACACTGCAACTAAACATTTACACCGAAACCAAGTGTTCTATACCCCATGAGTGTGACCCTGCTGACACTACCCATTGTGATCTTTGGTGCTACACTGAAAATGTGTGATCTGTAAAGACTAAATCCAAGTGTGTGCAATCCCAGGTCACTACAGCAGTAACAATCAGGGAAGGAAAGAGGAGTGAAAAGGAGTCTAGAGTTACAGGGAATGTGGTGGATAGAGATCATTGATACTAAAGCAGGAGATAGCCTTTACCAGCAGAGCTATGAGGAGACATAAGATTTGAAATGGGGAGAAGGGGGACTTTCTTTACACCACTAGTTACTTAATTGTTTTTTCCAATACACAGTCATTTAAGAACACACACAATGTTAGAGGATCACTGAGGAAAAAATCTTGCAGTGGTTTTGCTCTCAGTTTAATGTACAATAAACACAAAACAGAAATCGTGATTTATGAAGAACTTGAGTATATCCCTGTTATAATTTAATGAGCTTTTAGTATAAATTTTGGTAAGACCTGATTGTCTTTTACATGAGAAAGATGTGAATATCTTCTCCATACTCAATAATGTAGAGTAGCAATGTCATTTCCACTTCTGGTTGCCTGTCAGTGAATATACCTTACTTCCTTACAGAAAGTGGTCAATCCTTCTCTGCTGGGAAAGATTATTAGAAAGAAATAAAAATAGACACAATCTTATGTAAGGCAGAAAAGCTACTGCCATTGACTTATATTAACCACTTATAAGTGGTTAATATAACCACTGATCTTTTCACTTATAAGGAAAAATAAATAAATAAAGGAGTATCAGATATATCAGCTATGATAAGGCACACCAGTGGAGGGGGCAACAACATATAAACCGACCATTTCATCCAATGGTCAAATACGCTTTAAAAATATGTATTCAAATAAGCTTTGAAAAAATTTGCAAACTTTGCTTGGCATTGTAATTAGAGTAGCTTTTAATACATGCTTTTGATACATGTATTATATAATACATAGAGCAGTTTTTAATACAGCAATATGGTGGAAGCTCAGATACTTTCTGCTAACAAAAGAGTCCAGACTCAAATAGTAATAAACTACATAATTCCATTTATGATAAAAGAGGACAAATGATAAAAAATGGAGAATATGCAGCTACTAGCGGTCAGAATATGGGCAGGAAGCAAAAGGGAATTTTTTGTATAGATAATCAAACTATTATATGCCTGGATTTAGTAGTGGTCTTGACACTCTTATATTTTTAGATCACAGAGAAATAAACCACAAAAAGTTTATTGTTAAAATATCTGAAAATAAATTAAAATATTTTAATGAATATTCTCAAAGATGAGAGGAGTTACTATTCCTGAAAACAAAAAATAAGTTTCTGTGATAAGCATTTTAAAAAGACCAAACTATAATTTCCCAAAACATTTATTGCTTAAATTTTAAAAAGCAATAACCTCTCTGCTTCCACTTCTAATGTGTGTTTTCTCTGCGTGTGTAGGGGTATTGAAAGAGATAAGTGTATTAGGTAAACTGCTTCAGTGATTGGGATTGGATAAATTATTTGAGTGCACATTTCATTGATTTTTGAATACTGTCAAGTGGATTACCTTCTCTTTTCATGTGGGTACCTTTGCTGACCTATAAAGGTCACCTATAGTTCCAGGGCAAATAATCTTTTCTGAAGACTCCGAAAGTATACAGGTATATTGAGAGTTTTCCGAAATAAATGAGTCATTCAAAAGTGTAAAAGCAAGAAAGATTTTTTTTTGTTTCAAATGCCATTTGGAAGCTTTATATTTGTGCCACATAAAACCTTTCCCAATACGAAGTCTTAAGGACTAACAATTTGGGAGGATTAATCTGTCGTTGAGATCAAACACTCTTTGTGTGTGTGCTTTTGTCATTATTTGATTTTGTCATATAGTAACAATATGTTTTAGTATAATTCTTTGAAAAACACCATAATTAATGAAAATGATGACAATTAAATAGGAAAAAGCTGGGTTTATTCTCAAAAAGAGACTATAGGCAACACTCTGGTAGAAGCAGTCATGAATAGCAGGTGCGGTGGGATCACCACTTACCACTGGACTATAATACTAGCCACTGTTTCAAATAATATTGCGCTCTTTGTTGTTGAACTTAGTCACTGAAGACTAAATATAGGACACATTCACTTTGTATCTAGTATCTTTCATAAGATTGAAATTACAAACAGCATACAGAATTTAATATCATAAAATTAATTTTAACATTAAGCACAACTGAGGAACCCCCACACAATTAGGGGCAGTCATTTTCAACATCCAGACTCCACAGCTTATCAGAGCTCCACCCAAGAGAGAAGCCAAACTCAAGCCCTGCTCATCAGAGTCCCACCCTACAGCAAAGTCTATTTCAAACCTTGGTACGCATGATCCACAGACTCAGATACATGGGAGAGAGCTGCTACCGGCTCTCCCTGTGCTGACTGATCACGAAGCACCGGGAGGCAAGATGGGATCTAGCCCTGACCCACCATCCCAATAGAGCCTTGTAAGAAGCAGAGGAGTCCCCACACCATGAGGGCAGTCTTTTTTCAACATCCAGACACCACAACTAGTCAGAGTTCCACCTGAGAGAAAAGACGATCTCTCCCCATTGCACAGCTGCTTTGTGTCCATGCAGTTCATCAGTAAATGCACGAGATGACAGCCTACTACTGAGAGTATACTACCCGAATGGCAGAGTTGGCCAAGCTACTTGAGTCATATTTGATATGCCAAAAACCAGTAACAATTTTAGACATCATCCCCATAACCTGAAGGAATGGTTTGAGGTTCTTCGTGTTCCTGGAGCAAGCAGATGCCCTTGGGCTACAATAGCAATCTACAGGAGTATGGAGATGTTATTGGTGCCCATTTGAGCAAATTGATGAACAACGGGAAGACAAGTAATACAAGTGATTTAGCACATTTAACAGTTAAAAGTTACTGTAATAGGGGCTGGAGCGATAGTACAGTGATTAGGGCGTTTGCCTTGCATGGAGCTGACCTATGCTGGCCGGGGTTTGATCTCCGGCATCCCATATGGTCCCCTGAGCACCACCAGGAGTAACTCCTAAGTGAAGAGCCAGGAGAAACCCCTGAGCACCTCCTGGTGTGACCCAAAAGGCAAAAAAAAGCTACTGTAATAAATGTCACTTGTATTCATCAATCAGGATTTTTGGTAATAAATAGCTTGTTTACCCATACTCTACAAATTATATCCTTAAAGTCACTAAAAGTTCTTCAATGATTCTTAATCATGAAATGGTTGTTAAATTATGCCCAGTACACTTACCATTGGCACTTTGCACCATAACTGGAGATACTACCTATAGGTTGCCAACCAGCATCTTTTAAACCAAAATAAGATGTTGATTATATTGGATGCTGATTATGTCATATTATGTCTATCAAGATCAAAACTCTAATTAAAGAGTCATAACATGTGGAGATTAGAATATTTACTTAAAAAGAGCTTGATGCATCTTTTGATAAATTTTAAGATCTGTGACTCAAGGTTAGCTCTTTTACAATAACCTGCAAATAACCATCCAAACTGTCCTGTTTACTAGTTCTCCACTAACATTTATTCCTAAACTGTCAAATACATTGTGTTATTCATATAATACTCGATAAGCAACTCCTTTTGTTCTTCAAGTGGATTAATACTGAAAAAACAATGGAAAGTGATCTCTTTGCACTAACCTCATGCTCCAGAATATGGATAAATTTGTTTAATTCATCTTGCTTCTTTCGTTGAATTAAAAAATGAATTGTTGGGGCTTGAGAGCTAGTACAGTGACTAGGGCATGCCTAGTCATATGGTTTACATTGCATGAAACCAACTCAGGTTCTATTCCCAGCAGCCACTAGAAGGGATTCTTGAGCACAGTCAGGTAACCTTTGAACTAGGTGTGTCCTGAAAAATACAATCATTATGTATATATCCAGTAACAAAATATAATGAACTTTATATAATTCACCCCCTTGTTTATTGTAGAAACAAGAGTTTGCCATAATGTACCACAAGTATGAGATACAAAAATAACCTTTCACAATAAATTATTACGTAATATAAATACTTCATCAATTGAAAATTTCTAAAAAAACTTAATAATTTGAGTTGTCACATCAAGAACTTCATGGTATCTGGGGCTGGAGCGATAGCACAGCGGGTAGGGCATTTGCCTTGCATGCAGCCGACCTGGGTTCATACCCCGGCATCCCATATGGTCCCCCGAGCACTGCCAGGAGTAATTCTTGAGTGAAGAGCCAGGAGTAACCCCTGAGCATCGCCTCATTTGACCCCAAAAAAAAAGAATTTCATGGTATCCAATGATGATGTTCACTAAATAAAAGCAATAATTCTTTGTCTTTATTGATTTTAGGAATAAAATAAGAGGTCCTTAGAGATAATACTATGGATAAGTCAGTAGCATGTGGCCTACCTTGATTTGACCCCCCACTATTCCAAATTTTCCCTCAAGATCAGCATGAGTGACCCTGGAACACAACTAGGTATGCAAACAAAAAACAAAACAAAACAAAACAAAATAGAACAAAGATACTTCATTCTAAAGTCATTTGCTTTTTTTTCTAGAGTAAAAATTCTCTAAGTAGACAACTAAGTCAGATTTTATACATGATCATTTTTCTACCAAGAGTAAAATAGAAGTAAACAAAAACACATTTTATCACATCAAATATGTTAATAATTTTCACTTATGTAAATTTAATTTTAAATTATAGCTCATAAAATACTAAGAATTTGCTAAATGGCAGAACAGTTGATAAAACATTACACGTGTGAGTGTCAAAATGTTTTTTTTAAGGGAGGTACTGGGTATGAACCTCAGTGATAAAGTGTGTGCATTGAATACAAAGAACTGGGTTTGATCTTTGACCCTAAAATAATAATAAAATAAGGTTAAAATAGGCAAAGAAATATGAATTAGCGCACCAAGTCTGGAAGAAATAGCATGGAAGTTCTGCTAAAATTGGATCTGTAACCATCATATTCAAACCACAATTTTATATAATGGTCCCAATGAAATAAGATCATAATTTTGAAGAGATATTAGCATTCTCAAGTTCACTGCAGTCCTAGTCATTGCAGCAAAGGTGTTAAGATAGTCTAATTTCACATATGAATGGGCAAATAAATTATAGCATTAAGTGTGTTAATGAATACAGTGGAAAATCAGTCTTAAGGAATTTCTGCAGTATGAAATGGCATGGATAAACCTTGACAACTCTATGACAAAATATGCTAGAAACATAAAAAGACAACATATTCTGCTTATGCGAGTTGTTTACAATGACCATATTTGTATAATCAAAATAGAGAATAATAGTTTCCCTCTTTTAGTGAGGACTTACTAAATATCAAGTATTGTTTCAGTTAATAATAATACACCCTGAATGTACTATTGTCTAGTACAGCATAGTTTAATTGGAAAGCACTTTTTCTGTACAATATTTACCTATAATTAGTAACACTGTATTCCACACAGAAATACTCATTAAAAGGAAAATTTCATTTCAAGTGTTCTTACAACAACAAAATCAAATATTTGCAAATTATGGAAATCTTTGCAAAACAAGTTAAGAGTCTTATTCTACTTCTAAATCAAATATAAACTTTATCTAATTACATGCAGTGCTCAAAATATGCTTGGCCTATTTATATTCAATTGGATCACCATGAGATAGACCTTTAAAAAGCTGTTCATGATAAGGTTTCACTCATAAAGTGTTCCAATAATCATCCATCCACCAATGCACATTTCGCAAAAGCAGTGAAATCATTTCCCTCCCACAGCCCCCTACAACCTATGTCTATAGCACTTTTTCTCTCCCCCCCTCTCTCTCTGTTTCTCTGTGTCTCTCTTTCTCTTTCTCTGTCTCTGTCTCTCTCTCTTACTCCTTTTGCACATTTTGGTTTACAATCAGGCACTGAAGGTTATTATGTATATCACTCTACTTACTTTCAATACTCACTTCTAGTTTAGCATTACCATTTCCAACTATTGTCAAACTTATTCCTTCTCTATTTTACTTTTTTTTTTTTTTTCTTTTTGGGTCACACCCGGCAATGCTCACGGGTTTCTCCTGGCACTTCACTCAGGAATTACTCCTGCTGGTGCTGGGGGGGACCATATGGGATGCCGGGATCGAACCTGGGCCAGCACAGGCCGGCCTCGTGCGAGGCAAATGCCCTACCCGCTGGGCTATCGCCCGGCCACTTCTCTATCTTACCTAGTGGCTTCCCCCCCAATATAATTGTAGATTCCAAACACTGACAAGTCCTCCTAGCTCCTGTTTTGCCTGGCCTTGGATATTAGTCTCATGCTTTTTTTATCTCAAAAAAAATGCAGTAATTATATATCTGTCCTCTTTTGACTCATTTCACTCAGCAGAATACTCTCCATGTACATATTTTATAGGAAAACTTCATAACTTCATTTTTAATACCTGCATAGTACTCCATTGTGTAGACATATCATGGTTTCTTTATCCAATTGTCTGTTCTCAGGCATTTAGGTTGTTTCTAGATTCTGGATATTGGGAATAGTGCTGCAATGCACATAGAATGAATTGCTGATGGTATTTCCCTGCTATCTGTTCTTGGGTGCCCTGGTATATTCCCTAAAAATGGATCAAACGGGAACTCAATTATTAGGTTTTGGAAGAATGTTCATATTCACTTGTATCACTTGTATCACTTGTTTCCTGTTGTTCATCGATTTGCTCAAGCAGGCACCAGTAAACATCTCCATAATTTCTGTCACATGTTAGGGTAGCCCAAGGGCAACTGCTCAGTCCAAGAACATGAAGAGCCTCAAACCATTCATTCAGGTCATGGGTATGATGTCCATATTATTTTCCAAAAGACTAGAGCAGTCGGCATTCCACCAGCAATGAACGAGAGTTATTGATCCAAGCATCACCCAAACTTGCATTGCTTCTTGCTCTTTTGAGTGTGTACCAGTCTCTGTGGTGTGAGATGATATCTCATTGTTGTTGGATTTGCATTCCCTGATGATTAGTAATTAAGAACATTTTTCATATCCCTGTGGTCCACTTGAATTTCTTCTTTGAGAAAGTTTTTGTTAATTTCTTTGTCTCTTTTTTTGAATGGGGGTGGGATTTTTTTTATTCTTGTAAAGTTCTATAAGAGCATTATACATTTGGGGTATTAACCCATTATCAGATGGGTATTGGGTAAATATTCTTTCCCAATTTATGAACTGTCTTTGTTTCCTGGTCAGCATTTCTCTTGAGGTGCAGTAGCCTCTTAGTTTCATGTAGCCCATTTTATTTATCTTTTCTTCCACTTGGTCAGCTGTGTTTCATTTTCGAAGATGCCTTTAGCTTCAATGTTGTGGAGGGTTTTGCCTATGTTTTTTTACATGTACCTTATGGATTCAGGTCTGATGTTAAGATCTTTAATGCAATTTGATCTGACTTTTGTTCATATGGCTAGTAAAGATTAGAGATCATATTTTGCTTATAGCTGTCAAACTTCTTTGCATCACTTCTTAAAGAGGCTTTCTTTGCTCAGTTTCATATTTATTGCTCGCTTATCAAAAAATTAAGTGGCAATATATTTGAGGTGTGTATCAGGATATCCAACTATTCCATTGGTCTGCAAGAATGGTTTATTCCAATACCATGCTGTTTCAATTACTACTTTTTTTGTGGTAGTTTGAATTTGGGGACAGTGATGCCTCCCATCTTCTTTTTCTAAGGATTGCTTTAGCTATTCCTGGATGTTTATTGCCCCATATGAATTTCAGGAGTGTTTGATCAATTTCTTTGAAAAATTGTCCTGGGTATACTTATAGGGACACATTCAATCTGTATAATGGTTTGGGAGTATTGCCATTTTGAAAATGTTAATTTTGACAATCTATGAGCAGGGGATGTTTCTATTCTTCATATCCTCTTTTAAGTTCTTGAAGTAGCATTTTGTAATTTTCTTTGTACACATTGCAAGTCCTTTGTTAAACCTGAGTTGGGCTCATTCCTTATGTTTTTCACTCTCTGAGATCTTAAACTGTGAAGCCAATTTTATTATGTGGGTCCTTGATTGCTGAGCTATAAACTTTCCTTTTAACATTGCTATAGCTGTGTTCCACAAGTTCTGGTAGCTTGTGTCTTCATTCTCCTTTGTTTCAAGAATCTTTTGATTTCTTCTTTTATGTCTTGTAAATCCCACTGGTGTATAGCAGTGAGAAGTTTGATCTCCAGGTGTTTGATTTTATTCTCCATATCTATGTGTGCTTAACTTCTATTTTCAGTGCATCATGGTCTGCAAGAATAGTTGATACAATTTCTATCTTCTTGATTTTATTGAGGTATGTTTTCTGGCCCAACATGTGGTCTGTCTGAGGAATGTTCTATGTGCACTGGAGAAAAAAAAATGAGTATTTGCCTTTTGGGGATGAAAAGCCCTGTATCTTTAGTAGCTTACTCTCTTCCATTTCTTCATTCAAAACCAGTACTTCCTTGATGAGTTTTAGTCTCTGATCTATCAAGAGGTGACAGGCGCTGTTAAAGTCTCCAGCTATAATTGTGTTGTTCTTAATGTCCTCCTTAAAGTCTTTTAGCAGTTCTCTTATTTCTACTCTAATTGCATCCTGAATTTTATTGGATGTCAATTCCACTGTATCTTTCATATCACCCATTCTATTGGATATTTGTTAAATTTTTCTTTGAGCTTATTAAAATCTTCACCATTTCATCTCTGAATCCTTATCAGAGAGATTATGTATGTGGTTATCCCTCATTGAGGCATAGGGATCTTTCCTTCATTCACTCCTTGTGATGTAGATCTGCCTTTTTTGCATAATGCCTTGGTAGTCTGGAGTTGGATCCTTCAAGTGCACTAGCAATCTACTCTTCTCACTGCCAGGTATAGTCGGGGGTATAGTCAGTAGATGTGCTCTCCTCTTTCCCCTTCAAGGATATTGCCTTCCTCTTTGGTTGTTCTTTTGTGACTTGAGTGGATCCTCTATCACTAATTCAGAGGATGTGTTTTATGGCCTAAATTTACCGTTACTGTTATATTGGGATTGTCTTGATTTGTTTTTTGTCATTATTTTTGTGAGTTTGAGAGGTATGTTGAATAGACTATTAGCCAAATGTGGTTTTGGTAACTAGGTTGCCCTTGTGAGAGTCCAGTATAAGAGGCCAAGATTAGGTCCAACACAATTGGAAGGGACGATTAACTTGTGTTCCTGTTAGCAGCCACCACCTGGAAATTTACACCCTCCATTGTAATTCTACCTGGGGGTGTGGCCACTTGTTTGCTCAGGTCTTGTGATCACAGTTCTAATCTTATTTCTGGTTTTCTTACTTGGAAGAAGTGTAGATTATCTCTCTAGCCTAGGAGCTTAATCTGGGCACCTGAGACTCCTTGACATATTTTTTGGAAGATATATAATTATATTTTGAAAGATATTTAGTATATTAATGAACGAAGAAATAATGAGTTAATTTAATAAAATCACAAACGGCCTCATTATGTAGAGGCTTATGAAGAGCATAAAAATAAAATTGAAGTTCTGGAGAGTTAGCTTAATGGATTAAATGCATGTTTTAATGCAGGAAACATGGTTTGATACCTGATAACTACTGGGAGAAAATCCTGATCACACAGCCTATTGTGACCCCTGAGCACTGCCATCTCTGTCAGGAAAACACAATTGGAGATGGGAGAAGAGAAGGAAATTTTTGTTTAGCATTTATTATGACCACATGGACGCATATTATTTAAACATCGAGTTAATCTAATAACAGCCTAGTAACACTTATCTTAGTTGATAGTTTGCATATTAACTCAGACTTCTGTTCTTAGCTGACTTGTTTCCTTAACAAACCATGGTGCATGAAGAGTAAGATACTTGTTTTGGAAATCCATGATGGTTAGAGCTGGTACCTTAGACTCCTCATGTTTGACATCTGCTTTAGTTTCTTCAGGCTACCAACCTCTGCCATGTGATAAACTTTTGATATGTTTCTGTTTGCTTTTTTGAGCCAAATGTGACTATCCTCAGAGGTTACTCCTGACACTATGCTCAGAGATCACTCCTGGCAGTATTGAGGACCATATGAGATGCCAAAGGTCAAACCTGGGTCAGCAACATTTACAGCAAGTATCCTACCCACTCTACTATCTCTCCAGTCAACTTTATAGGATTTTTTTTAAATGTCTTTTTATTGGGCTTTGGGTCATACCTGGCAAGGCTCAGGGATTATTCCTGGCTCTGCACTCAGGAATTATTCCTGGCATTGCTTAGGGAACAGATGGGATGCTGGGGATCCAACCCAAGTTGGCTACATACAAGGCAAATGCCCTACTTACTGTGTTATTGCTCCTGCCCTATAGATTTCTTTGTTTTTTTTATAAAATATTTGCATGTATTGTCTTTAATTGCATATGCAGATATAGATATACATTTTATTTTGTGCTCTCAGCACAGATTTGAGTTTGACACCTATACATTGCTATGTTGGCTGGTGGCAGACAGGAGACAGGCTTGTCTATACACAGGGCTCTGCCTCATGGGCCCTGGGTGGTTATCATCTGACATAGAAAGAGACTGGGTCCTCTGGGATGAACTCAGAGCCACAGCAGAGACTGGCAAGCTACACATGGTGTGTATCGATATTCCAAAAAACAGTAACAATAATGGACCTCATTCCCAATGAATGGAGATGTTACTGGCTCCTGCTCGAGCAAATCAATGAATGGGAAGACAAGTAACAAGTGACATGTGAACATAAAGGAGCAGTGGGTTTATGTCAGAGCAGGATCATGGAAATTAGTCATGTGCTCTTGTAGCATTTCTTCCAGTAGATAAAGAAAATATAAGATAATTGAATTACCCAATGTCTATATATTTTTTGGGTCATGGATATCTAGATCTGTTACTTAGGAAGTGTACTTTAACTCTGTTGTAGCATGTTCTATTTATAGATAACTAGTACCTTTTATTTATTTATTTATTTATTTATTTTTTGCTTTTTTGGGTCACACCCGGCAATGCTCAGGGGTTAGTCCTGGCTCTGCACTCAGGAATTACTCCTGGCGGTGCTCGAGGGACCATATGGGATGCCGGAATCGAACCCCAGCCGGCACAGGCCGGCCGCGGCAAGGCAAACGCCCTACCGCTGGGCTATCGCTCTGGCCCCGATAACTAGTACCTTTTAAACCCAGATTGCATAGGTTGCAATTTTTAACCCTAGTGTATTATTAGGATCCTGGGCCTCTGGAGGCGTATGTGAACTCATGAGATATTACTACTATGTATGTGATTGATTTACTAATATGAGAAAACATAAGAAATTGCTATTTTTGTCTGTACTCTCAATGTGAGAATATGAAAAGAATGCCATCATTAGATATAGAATCAGTAGGCATAATTATTATTAATTTTTGATGTTGAGCCTCCCAATCACTAGAACGTAAGAATTGTTTGTTTCAGCTACACAGTCTATAATAATTTGTCATTGTAGTAAAAATCAAGGCATGGGTTTAATCCATATCCAATTTAAATTACTAAATAGAAGGTATCATAGATTGAATCCTCTAGAGGGGGTTACATTTTCATTCAGAAAATGTGTGAAAAAAGTACTTGTTCTCAAAACATTTCATTGTACTCATTGTATAAGTAGAGTTAAATGTTTTAGTGCCCTTATTTTAGGGAATAAATGATATTTATATATTAAAAATCACTTTTAATCTTAAATTTTAACTCCATAGTAGCTTTTATATAAACTACACTGAGCAATATATTTAAAATACTTGTATTGTCTCAAGGTAAAAAATGCACTGTATATTTAAGGTATGCAGCATTTAAGAAGTATCTGTAAATTCAATTTCATTCGTAATCATACTGTTTCCATTTGCTCCAATTTATCTACGCTTTGCCCTCTTTCCCTTTCTGAAAACACAGTGGGTCTTTTATTCATTTATTTATTTATATTTTATTTGTTTATTTATTTATATTTGTTTGTCTATCTATCTATCTATCTATTTATTTATTTATTTATGCATTGCTTTTTGGTTCACACCCGGCAACACTCAGGGGTTATTATTCCTGGTTCTTCACTCAGGAATTACTCCTGGTGATGCTTGGGGAACCATATGGGATACCGAGGATTGAACCAGGGATTGGCCACATGCAATGCAATGCTCTTCCCACTCTGGTATCAAGCTGGTCCCATGGTCTTTTAAGATATTTTAGCATCTAACTTTTCTATATAGATATATATACACAACATATAATTGAAATTTAAGGCATAAAATGAAAAACTTTCAATTAGTTCTCTAATCTTGAGGTAATGATAGACAAGTTTAGCACCAAAAATATGTATTTAGAACCTTATTGAGTTATAAACAAAACCTCATTAGACACATCTCTTGAAACTTTTAGTATATAAAGTTTCTAATTATGGTGTGTCGGGCGCTCCGCCGAGGTCCCCAACAGTGCCGGGAAGCGAAGTTCCCTTCTACCTCCGGCCGGCGAGGAACGGATGAAAACTCAGGAATCCGATGCAGTTTTAAAAGGCTTTACTTATTACAGGTTCAGGCATACAAATCAGCAAAAGGAAAAACCCGATGCTTAGGATTCCAGGCTAGAACCCCAGCCACGTGTAGGCCAAGATGGCGACCACCACGTGTAAAAGCTTCCAAGGGGAATGCACGCTCACAAGGAGAGAGATCCCACAAGGATGAAGGAAGGGAGAGCGGGAACCGGCTAGTTTATATCCCTGTAACTCAGACCTTCCTCCCACTGTTATGGAAAGCAGGGAGGGTCCAATGCCCTTGGGTAATCCCCTCCCTGCACCTCACCTAGGGCCTTTACTGTGCTAATGTTTTGAGCCGAAATCTGCTTAGGAATGCTTTTGTAGTGTAGAGAAGGGGGTTTCTGAGATGGCATGTCTCTGTACCTTGACCAACACCAATGCCAGTTAAATATTTCTCCAAGCCTTCACAAGTCTCCTCTACTTCATTGTAGTTTTATATTTTAGTTGCTTTGAGTATATCAGGGAGCCATGCTTGTTTGCTTGGAAGCAAACAGCATTTCTCTCTGGTCTAATTACTTAGGTGTCCTACGTGGCCAGGCTAATATGCTGGTAAGATCTAGCTAGTCCCACGATGATTGTGATAGCATGGGAGAATATTTATACCAGCTAGTACAGCATACATGGTTGGATAAACTGCCACATTTAGACTACCCCTTATCTACGGAGTGATTTGGGGAGGCAATCCAGAGCAGATGCAGCGGCCCTTAGGAGTCCTGCAACAATGGTGACTATGTTATTTGAGTGATTTATGAAAAACTGCTGGAAATTAAGATCCCCAATTTAATTGAGAGGGTGGAGAGAGTACAGTGGTTATTGTCCTTATCTTGTATTAATTAGATACTATAAAACTCTTCCTGAATCAAAGCCTGGCTACCAATAGTATTACTCCCTCAGAATTCTCTGAGTACTACCAGGTATGGCCAAATCCTTCAACTGCCAATAAAATATAATTCCAAAATTCAGAATATGGGTTATCAGAAAAGAGAGTGAATAATTTAAATATTGACTTCAACTAAGTCTAATAACAACTCATGTTCAGAGTTGAGTTGAATAAACTACTTCACATAAATTTTATTTTCTCACAGTAATACTGTTGTTAGGTCAGAAAATTAATGTGAGCCTTTCTGAGGTGAAAAGATAATTTAATCTAGTAAATTAAATTTTACAAAGGGTAGTAGTACATAATTGGTTTCACTTTGTTTTCAAATTTAGATTTAATATCCCACACTAAGCATGTCTTAACTATTTTGCAAGAGTTTCATATTAAAACAGTATGAGTTACTGATAAATAGAAAACTCTATATAAACTAATGAAATCATGCATTTATTCACTACAGGTTTTTGTGGAAATTATGTATATATGTATATACATATTTTTCCTGTCAGTCATTTCTTTTTTTTTTTGGCATGTGCCCTTAAGATTATATTTATTTTACTTTCATTGAATGAGAAGAAAATACAAATATTATGGAATTAGAAGAGACAAATTCCTGCCATATGTATTTGATTGTATAATTAAATAACGATATACATTACAAATAGAAATATTGAAAAGAGAAGCAAAGCAAGAATAAACAATTGGGCCTCCATGAAATCAAAAACCTCTTCATATCTAAAGTGACTACCATAATAACAAAAACTTAGTATAGCAAATTGGAAAAGATATTTATATTTAATAAATATGACAAGGGCTTGATGCCCAAAATACATAAAATAATTCAAACAACTTTATACAAAACAAGTAACCCAATAAAAATGTGCAAAAGATATCTGGAAATATCACAATGTATAGCTTATATGCCTAGCATGTACCAACTCTGGTTCCATCCCTGATGGCAAATCACTTCCAGAGCCTGCAAGTATAGTTGTAGAGGTCCTGTAAACACCAGTGTGGTACTGCTTCTGTCTAATGCTGAAGCATCTGATTCAGCACTGCAACTGTGGGCACTATAATTGACTTGCTGTCCTGTTTGACCAAATAATGCTAGGAGCGCCTGGGAACACCACCATGCTGCCCCCTCCAGAAGATCTTTTTAAATTGTGTATAAATCTGAATATAAACTTCTTCAAAGAATCCATTGAGATGACCACAGGAATCTGAAAACATTTTCATTGTTTCTTATTATTAAATGGCACAATGATATTTTACTTCAAGCCATAATGAAATTACCTAAAGCAGAGATTTTAAGAAATTACCTAAAGCAGACAGACCAGGCAGAGCTGCTACCAGGTCTCCCCATTGCACTCCCTGTACTCCACTGACTATGAGGGTCAGGGACAGAAAGTGACTTCTGGTCCGAGCCCACCATCCAAATAGAGCCTCAGAAGAACCCAGAGGAATCCCCACACCGTGCTGGCAGCATTTTTCATCATCCAGACTCCACAGTTAGTTAAGCTCCACCCAAGAGACTAAGCCAATCTCAAGCCCAGCTTGTCAGAGACCCACCCCACAGAAATCCACCCTATAGAGGAAAGTACTTCAAGCCCCAGAATGCTTGAACCAAAGATGCAGATACACCAGTCCGGGCTGCTACCAGCTCTCCCTGATTCATCTGTGAATTACCAAGAATATTCTATCCACCCCTCTCAGAGAGCCAGGCAAGCTACTGAAAGTATACCGCCTGCACAGCAGAGCCTGGCAAGCTATCTGACATGTATTCGATATGCCAAGACAAGTAAAAACAATGCCTTGACCCTGAAAGAGCCCTAAATACAGGAGCACTAAGAAGGACAAGAAAGGAGAGGCTGATAAAAATCTCAGGACCAAACTAGGCTGACGAGGGCTAAAATAACTGTCACATCTTCCAGAAAGGCAATGGAGAATATGAACCATGACTTCTACTCAGATCTCTGTTAGCCACGTCCACCTGCCCACATAGCAAATTCAGCAGGATGGATATATCATTTCCTATGTTCTCCCTTCTGAAATCTGACATGCCATTTTGTTGGTAAAGAGGCGAACAGCACCAGGCCCAGATAAAGGTAGACCTGAAAACCTGAAGAATCTGCTGTCAGTACTCATCAATACACTGTCTCATCTCTTCACATTCTACCTGTCTGAATGCAAGGTGCTCTCACAATGGAGAACCCACAGGACAGTTCTACTGTTCAAGAAGGGAGACATCCACAACATTGGCAACTATCGCCTGATCTGCCTCTTGTCCATCATCTACAAGCCATTCACTCGAGTCATTCTGAACAAGATTGGCAGAACATTAGATGAAGGGCAACCAGTCGAGCAAGCTGCCTTCGAAAAAGGATTCAGCACAATTAACCATATCCACACAGTAACCAAGCTTATTGAGGACTGTAGGGAGTTCAAGATGCCACTCTGTCTCATGTTTACTGATTAAAAGAAAGTCTTTGATTCTGTTGAGACTGAAGCAGTCTTGGGAGCCCTAGCCAAACAAGCCCATTCAAACCCAATACATCAAGATCTTTTATGAGCTGTGTTATGAATTCACCACCAGGATCTCACCATTCTTCAAGGAAGTTATCATTGATGTCAAAAGAGGGATTTGGAAGGGTGTTACCATTTCACCAAAACTCTTCAGCTGCACCCTCAAGAACATCATGCGCAGGTGGAAGAGAGCGGTTAGGAACACCTTCAAGAAGATCCAAGAAATAGCTAAAAGGACTAAGGAACTCCAGCTCCGGGCACATCTGTTCAACTCCACCATTCTCCCTGCATTAACATATACCTCAGAGATCTTGGCCCTACGAAAGCAGGATGAGAACACTATTCGGGTCTTCCAAAGAGAAATCAAAAGAGCTGTGCTTGGAATATCATGCCTCAATCAAGTGAGAGAAGGAATCTGTAGTTCCAGCCTCCATCAACTATCAGAGTCAGGGAGGCTGTCTTTTTTGCCAAGGTGTTGGAAAATCAGATGGACTGGACAAGTAATGAGATTTGGAAATGACTGCTAGACTACAGCAGTTACTGACTGGATCCCCTGGGATGTCAAAAGATCACGTGGCTGCCAACCTACAGGATGTTCAGACTTCTTCGTCAAGACCCTGAATGAACGGTTTGAGGCTCTTCATATTCCTGGAACAAGCAGATGCTATTGGGCTTCACTGCCATGTGATAAGGTCAAATGGAAACGTTACTGGCACCTGCTTGAGAAAATCAACGAATAATGAGATGTCAAGTGATCAAGAGATTTTATTTTATTTTATTTTTTTTTTAATATTTTATTACACCGCCATGTGATATACAATTACAAAGATGTTCATGTTTGGGTTTCCGTCATACAGTGTTCCAGCACCCATCCCTCCACCAGTGCCCATTTCCCAACACCAATGTCCCCACTTCCCTCCCCCTCCCCAGCCCGCCTCTATGGCAAATTCTTTATCTCTTCTCTTACACATTGTGGATTGCAATACATACATTCAGAGATCATCATGTATATCTTTTTCCTATATTCAATGCTCAGTTCTAGACTGGTATTATCATTTTTGACAAATATTAGCACACTGTTCCCTTCTCTGTCCTACCCAACCACTGATTCCCACATGTTTGTGGAAGATTCCACCTTTTTTTTCATTGAAAGATGCTCATGTAGAGCTTTGGTTCTACAGTGTTCCAACACGCACCCTCCGCCCCAACCCATCTCCCATCACCAATGTCCCCACCTCCCTCCCAGCTCCCGCAACTCAACCACTTGGCGAGTTCTGTATGTCATTTCTTTCCTCTTTATATCTCCTTCCCAACAAACTTTCCTGCTCTTCCTTGACTGCAATGCATTAAAAGACATTACTGTTTCACTATTTTAGTGGACCTAAAATAGCCTCCATCTGACGACTTCCCAGTGATTCCCGCCTCTTGGAGCCGCCTACCTGGGCTCGAACTGGCTTTGCTCTGTTGATCTGGTCTGAGGCCGTTTCGCAGCATCCGGACAGCAAAAATGGTGGCTAGTGTGATGGGCGAGTCTCATCCGGCTGCTTCCGGGACCCCTCAGAGGCGACGGGCCCACTCCCCAAAACCCATCTGCCCTCCTCGGGGTTCCATGGTCAGCTAGGCCCGGCGCCAGCCGAGCGCCAGCCTCCCCAGCCGTCCGTGAGGCCCTGTGCTGGCCCGTGGGCAGCTCGCCGGGCAGGGCCACCAGGCTCGACAAGATGGAGGGGGGCAAGAGATTTTAAACATATGCTTGTGAAGATGTTGATGAAGATAAAGAAGGAACCCTGGTACTCAAACACAGGAAATGCGATCAGTGCAACTATAGCGGACAATGATATGGAGATTCCATAAACTATGAAAATGAAAAACTCATATAATCTTTATATGAGTTTTTCATAGCAACACTTCTAAGGCATTTATCTGAAATACAATAACATACTAATTTAAAAAGATATTTGACCCCTCAGCAGAGCCTGGCAAGCTACCTGTGTTGTATTTGATATACCAAAAGCCAGTAACAATTATAGACTTCATTCCCATGATCTGAACGAATGGTTTGACGCTCTTCATGTTCCTGGAGTGAACAGATGCCTTGGGATACACTAGCATGTGACAGGACATATGAAGATGTTGCTGGTGTCTGCTTGAGCAAATTGATGAACAAGGGTCAGGCAGGTGGAGTGCAAGTGATTTGGCCCCTATGCTAATAGCATAGCTACTAGCATGAGACGGAACATATGGAGATATTACTGGTGCCCACTCTAGCAAATAGATGATTAACGGGAAGATAGTGATAGTGATAGCTAATAGCAGGATTTTTCACATAAC
Organism: Cryptotis parvus; assembly: GCA_021461705.1. Taxonomy (NCBI): domain Eukaryota; kingdom Metazoa; phylum Chordata; class Mammalia; order Eulipotyphla; family Soricidae; genus Cryptotis; species Cryptotis parvus. Next base: position 12,434 of record JAJIBD010013525.1, on the reverse strand, counting down.
AAAATATGGAATAAACCTAAGTGCAGTATGTATCTCAGTGGAATATTACTTTTGCTATTCCAAAGGTGAATTTGTGCTACATGGGATAAAATGGAGGAAATATGAGCCGATTATACTAAGTAAAAAATAGTAAGTAAATATGGCAAACAAATTGGCAAAAAGACAAGAGAATGCCTAGACTTAGTGAAGACTGTTAAAGTTACTGGAAAAAGATTTTGGGCAGGGCAGTGTGTTAGAGTGTTCCTTTTTGTTGAATTGGTATAAGAACCTTGATAATGATTGTTATGAACTTGGAAATGAGTATTGTGATTGTTATGAATGCTTTTATAATTGACATACCAAAGTAAAATGATTGCAATAAAAATAAGTGAAAAAATATAACAAAGCAGAAAGATAGTAGAGTTGGTGAGGCACTTGCCTTTCATACAGTCAACCTAGTTTGACTCCATGTCACCGTGTACAGTCCCCTGTCCTTTCCAGATGTGATTCTTTAGTACTTTTGGGTGTGGTCTTAAAATCCAATTTTTAAAAAATCAGTATAACAGAAAATATATACTTGGTACAACGAGAACAAAGAAAAGTTTCATTCAGTACATTAGGGTCATCAAAAAGTATATGTGGTTATCCCTCTAAAATTCAAATCAAAGTTTTATTATACTGTGAGAGACCTGAAACAATGAGTTTTTGCAAGTGCTTCAATATTATGAATGATTCACAGTTGTCACTGTTAGGCACATCTTGAGAAAACAAGAAACTTAAATGTGATAAAACATAGCAGATTTATAAACTTATGATGGGCAAACTGACTCTTAAGATATTCATATATACTCTTAAAATATATATTTATCCACTATTATTTAACCACCATGAGAAACACAGTTACAGAACTATTTGTGTTGGGTTTCAGTCATATTCATATATACTTTCAGAATTTTATAGCTATGAAAGTTAAAGCTAGTTTGGTACTGTAGGTGTATTTATCTTATGCAAAACTGTCGTAATATTGTTTCATTAAATATAATTTTACTAAAAATACTAATATATTAAATTAAATGACCTTGACATTTACCACCTCCCCAAAGGTCTTTACTTGTAATGCAGTTATAATATAACCTTCATCAATAATCAATATTGATATTAGCGTAATATGCAATACAAAATAAATACTCTAATTTACTCATAAATTTTATATTGCATTCCCTCCTTAGAGACACTAATGAAGAATGCTCTAAACAAAACATGTCAGTTGTTGGGGCCGGAGCGTTGGTCCAGCAGGTAGGGCGTTTGCCTTGCACGCGGCCAGCCCATGCCGCCCGGGTCTGATCCCAGACATCCCATATGTTCGGTTCCCCGAGCACCGCCAGGAGTGATTTCTGAGTGCAGAGCCAGGAGAAACCCCTGAACATTGCCGGGTGTGACCAAAAACGCAAAAAAAAAAGTGTCAGTTGTTGACACATAGACATAACTTACATTGTTGCTAAGTTTTATATATATATATATATATATATATATATATTATTAGAATATATATTTATTAGTATATATGTTTGTTAGTATATATATATATATCTATTAGTATGTACAGAACATGGCAAGCTACCCGTGTCGTATTTGATATGCCAAAAACTTGTAACAATTATAGACCTCATTCCCATAACCTGAAGGAATGGTTTGAGGCTCTTCGTGTTCCTAGAGAGAGCAGATGCCCTTGGGTTACACTAGCAAGCTACAGGACGTATGGTGATGTTACTGGTGCCCGCTCAGGCAAATCGATGAACAAAGGGAAGACGTGATAATGTAAAAATGGGAATTACATCCTCACTTTCCTTTAAGAGTATCAGTTAAACAGGAATGATAAACCTTAGCAAATTATAATGAATTATTTTAACAAAGAGTATTGTGATACTACATAGGCAGGTGATGACTTCCCACTGTATTATCAAGTAAGGTGTCACTGAGATGATATTCTTTAACCCAGTTTTTAAAAAACTGAATAATTTTCTAAGTTTTAGAATGACAAAAGACATTTGAGGCAGATGGGTCTATTTATCTTGGTTAAATAGATCAAGTAAATGTGATACACATAGAGTATGTTGAAAATATAGATGCAAATGAAATGACTTGTAGATGCATAGGAATTTCAATGTCCATATATCATTCAACAGTAAATAACAGGTTATCGCTCATGCACTATTATTTGCTAATCTTTCTTATTTATTGCTATAAATAAGCTTTTTATATGCTCTGTTTATATTTTTATTTAGAGGACAATGATTTTCTAGAGTGTAAATGCATATATTACAGCGATAGTGTTACAATGGACCCCAAGGCATCCATGCCAATATCCCTCTACCATAACCCATGTAACCATTTTTCTTCATCCCATTCCAGATTGGCAACTTCAATTCTGCTGCCCAAGTTTTTTTTCTTTTTTCCTATTCAAGAGTGTCTATCCCTTGCATGTTTGCTTTATATACCACATGAAATTGAGATCATCTGGTATCTGCCTTTCTCACAAGGACTTATATCACTTACTGTCAACTTCTCTAGTTGCATTAATGTAGAACAGTATGCAATGCATTTTTAAATGGCCTAATACATTTTTAAACAAAAGCTATTAGTACTTCAATGTTATTTTTGCTCAATTGGGGGATTTTGTGCAATTAATATTAAAAGAACAAATTTGGGCCAGAGCAATAATACAGTAGATAGGCCACCTCCTTTGTGTGTGACTGACTTGGGTTCAATTTCCAGCATCTCAACTGATCTCAAATGATGAATATAACTATATCTACAATAAAATTGGGGCACTTCATTGCGTTTGACCCATACCTTTCTGTGCCAGAGCCTACCCCAGTTTTTGAATTCTGGCATCATACCTGGCAGGGCTCAGCAGTGACAGAGATGGAAGCAAGATCAACTGCACACAAGGCAAGCATTCTACTTACTGTTCTGTTGCTCTGACTGCTAACTGGGGCACATTTGAGAGCTGAAGTATGTAGTGGATACCATGAAGGTTGCAGGGCACTAAAGGAGGCAAAGGAACATACCAATAAAAAGAATTATATATTTATTATATATATAAAATAATTTTCCTTCAGTTGTCTTAAACATTAGATTTATTTTTAAAATAGTAAAGAAGTGGCCACTACCATACAAATAAAAGGAAAAGCATTATACTAATGAGAGGAAATAATTAGTTTAAGACTTGGATGAAATTGAGACTCTAAATGAGTTTAATTGGTTCTGTATCAGTAAACAGTATTATAAACCAAAATGCTTACAAAAAAAAAAAAAAAAGAAAAAGTGCTTGTAATAGAGGCCAGTGAGAGAGAGCAGAAGGGAAACTGGTGTAGGAAAGTGTTAAGGGTAATGGGATGGCTGTTGGAGCATTTTACAACTGAAACTCACTGGTGAATGGCTACATAGTTGTGTCACTTTTGTTAAGTTAATGCATTGTTTTTAAAAAGAAAGTACATAGATAATTAGTGAATGGAGGCACAGAGACAGAAAGACATAGATACAGATATAGTAGGGATGTTTCAAATAAAATAGAACATATAGTCATTTCAATAATTTATAACTCTAAACAAGTGTCAGTGGGGTTTACTTTAAGATTTTGTAGCAGAACTTTTACTATGCATGAAAGAATTTTTCTTCAGTTATCTTAAATTTTAGATTTATTTTTAAAATAGTAATGAAAGCGGCCACCACCATATGAATAAAAGGAAAGGCATTACACTAATGAGAGAAAATCACCAGATTGACTTGGATGAAATTGAGGCACAAAAAAAAGTTTAATTGATTCCAATGAGTAAATTATAAACATCAATTCTATGCCACTCTTCATTTATGTTGGTGATGTGTTTCTTCTCACCTCAAGGCTGTGGTAATACTGTCATCATCCTCTGAAGCCCCTTATCTTTATCCACCAACCCTTCAGCCAGTTACTGCTCACTTACGCTTAGGGCTTAGGTCAATAGTCCCTTCCTTAGATAAATTCTTTTTGATTTCTCTTATAATAAATTTCCTCAAAATATAAGTTCTCTTAGCACCATTCACCTCTCCCTAGAAATATTTCTTTATAGTATTCCTAAATATATGATTAGTTTATTTACCTGACTGCCATTAGCAAGAAGCTTCCTGAAGTTAAGGGCAGTTCCTTCATTTGCTCAACATTATTCCACACAGCTAAAATACTGTGTACAATTTTGGAATTAACCATTATGTATATGAAAAGCAATACATTATTTCACACAAGAATATGGGTTTTGTAATTTTTTTCAATCTAGGTAGAAAAAAAATCTTTTAAGAAATAGTTCAGAAAAAACTAGTAGTACAGTTCCGTGAAAATCTCAGAGCTCTGTAGAAGCTACTAGATTATAAAGTAAATGGTAGTGGTTTTGCCATGACTTTGCAAGTCAGTAAGATTCAATTAAATGTAATATTTATTTCGGAAATGACATCGCCTTCAAGTCTATCTTTCTGGAACAAGTATCTGACTCCTTTGTATCTTTCTTTGCTTCCTTTTCTACTCTGGAGAAGCCTGTGTTGTGTTTTGAACACAAATGTCTCTCTTCTCTCCCCTCATGTCTAAATAAGTTTCAATGAAAACTGTCTATAAAAAAATATCTTGTTTTACAAAAAAAAAGCATAAACAAAAGCAGTGTTTTTCAATAGCAGCAATGTACTGAGTATAAAAAGCATAATAAAATGGAAATAAAAACAAAACTCACAAATCTTAAAGATTTGTCAAAACATTTTAGAAAATAAGACATAAGTAAACTAATACAATTATTTTAGACGTTCACTGAGCCTTTACTATGAATATACACAATAATAAACTTTAGAAAGTCAAAAATTCAAAAATGATAGTAGAGTGATAGAACAGCAGGTAGGGCATTTCCCTTGCATGCAGCCAGCCCAGGGTCATCCCCAGCATCCCATATGGTCCACCCAAGCACCAACAGGAGTAATTTCTGAGAGCAGAGTCAGGAGTAATCCCTGAGCATTGCCAGGTGTGAACCAAAAAAGCAAAAATTAACAAACAAAATAAAATAATAAAAATAACTCTTTGTTGGGGCCAGAGTGATAGTACAGCAGATAGGGTATTGCCCTTGCATGCGGCTGCATCCCACGTAGCCCCCTTTAGACCACCAGGACTAATTCCTGACTGCAGAGCCAGGAATAACCCCTGAGTATTTCCAGCAGTTTCCCTTCCCCCAAAAAAAGCAAAAAATATGATATAAGAAAAAAAACTAACATACCAGTTTTATAAAAATAAAAACTTGACTCTAAAATTTTATGAATTATCACTGTATCACTGTCTTCCCGCTCATCATTGATTTGCTCGAGCGGGCACCAGTAACATCACCACATGACCTGTCTCATGCTAGTAGAGCCCAAGGGCACCTGCTTGCTCCAGGAACATAAAGAGCCTCAAACCATTACATCAGGTCATGGGAATGAGGTCCTAGCCTAAACAGTTACTAGGTGGAACATTTTACAACATAAGTCTAGTATGTATACCTAATTCAAGTATAATGAATTAGTTGAAAAAGTGCCAGAAATTGGCCTAATTTGTGACTCACTAAAGATCACACTATGACTGACAATGAATGCTATATAAATAAATTAGCATCATGATCCTAAATGTATAACTATAACCACCCTATGAAATTCTTGTGCTTATTTATATATAAAATTATAAAATAAATTCTTATTGAAAAATTATGAAGAGACAAAAGTAAAATCAGTCTTCATGCTAATAGAATTATTGATATTTCATTTTATAAAATAAAATTACTAAAATTTCTCTTTTTTGTTATGATGGTTATTATCAGATTCTTAATTAAGTCCTCATACATTACATTATATTTTTGTTTCAGTGACCCTCGAGAACATCATGCAACAATTAGAATGGGAAGGAATGGGAGTGAATATAGATGGTTGGCAACTATGCTTAGCTGATGACATCGTTCTAATAACACCAAACATTAGCTAAGCAGTACAAAGGCTGGCTGACTTCGACAGAGAATGTGGAAAGATAAGTCTACAGCTGAATCTAAAGAAAACCATGTTTATGAAAAATGAACTCGTTCCTGAGACCCCATACACTCTCAATGGAACAAACATCTCTGAATGCAGCAGTTATGTGTACCTAGGTCGAGAAGTCAACATGATGAAAGACCTAAAACCTGAGCTTGGCAGGAGGAAAAGAGCGGCATGGAATGCCTTCAAAGGCATTGAAGAAATAGCTAAAAGGACAAAGAACCTAAGGCTCCGGGCACATCTCTTCGACTCCACTGTTCTCCCTGCATTAACATATGCCTCAGAGACCTGGGGCCTACGAAAGCAGGATGAGAATGGTATTCGGTCTCCCAGAGAGGAATCGAAAGAGCTATCCTTGGAATATCACGCCTCACTCAAGTGAGAGAAGGAATCCTGAGTTCTGAAGTCTGTCGCTATTCCAGAATCAAGGATGCTGTGTCGTTTGTCAAGGCATCAAAAATCATATGGGCAGGACATGTAATGCGATTTGGAGACAACCGCTGGACTAGAGCCCTTACTGACTGGATCCCACGGGATGTCAAAAGATCACTTGGCCGCCCACCTACAAGATGGTCAGACTTCCTTGTAAAGACCCTGAAGGAAAGGTTTGAGGCTCTTAATATTCCTGAATCAACCAGATGCCATTGGGCTACACTGGCACTTGATAGGGTCCAATGGAAATGTTATTGGCGCCCGCTTGAGCAAATAGATAAATAATGGGATTCAAGTGATCAAGTGATCAAGTGATGGTTAGTGAAGAAGTGCATTTTTTCATATGCCTTTGACCTGTCAAATTTCTTCTTTGTGGAAGTTTCTGTTCATTTTTCTGTGAATTTTTGATGTAGATGGCTGTTTTACTATAGTAAAATTCAACCAGTACCTTGGAGTATTCTTATTGGGGTTTCTTTTTAGCTGGTATCCTTCGAACTCCTGTATCTGGGTGCATGCTTTCTTCAGTTCGGGAACTTGTCAGCAATGATGGCTTTGACAGTTTCTTCTTCATCAGGGTTTTCTTCTTGCCCTTCTTGGACACCAATGATGCGTATGTTGTTCCTTTTGGCTTCATCCCAATTTTTTCTGGTAGTCTGTTCATTGATTGTGAGTCTTTTTTTCCATCTTCTGGTGTTGTCTACAGAATCTGAACCTCGTCTTTGAGATAACTAATTCTTTCTTCAGTAGCTGTTACTCTGCCTTGGAGGCCCTAGATCTTCGTACAGATTCAATGTGGTTCCTGTAAAGATTCCCATGACATTCTTTAAAGAAAATGATCAAACACTCCTGAAGTTCGTATGGAATAATAAACCCCCCACCGATAGCTAAAGCAATCCTTGGGAAGAAGATGGGAGGCATCACCTTTCTCAACCTCAAACTGTACTACAAAGCAGCAGTAATTAAAACAGTGTGGTACTGGAAAAAAAAAACAGACCTGTGGACCTATGGAATAGAGTTGAGTATCCTGACACCCACCTCAAAGACATGATCAGTTAATCTTTGATAAAGGTGCAAAGAGTCCAAACTGGAGTAAGGAAAGTCTCTTCAACAAGTGGTGCTGAGAAAATTGGACAGCTACATGTAAAAAAAAATGAATTTGGACCTGTGTCTAACACCTTGCACAAAAAATCAGATCAAAATGGATTAACTATCTCAATATCAGACCTGATTCCATAAAGTACGTTGAAGAAAATATAGGAAAAACCCTCCACGACATTGAAGCTAAAGACATCTTCAAAGGTGAAACACCATTAACAAAGCAACTAGAAGAGAAGATAAACATGGGACTACATGAAACTGAAGAGGTTCTGCACCTCGAAAAGAAACAGTGACCAAGATAGAAAGACAGTCCACAGAATGGGAAAGAATATTCACCCAATACCCATCTTATATTGGGTTAATATCCAGGATATATCAGGCACTGGTACAGCTATATAAAAAAAAGCCAACCCCATTAGAAAATGGGGAGAAGAGATGAACAGAAGCTTTTTGACAAGGAAGAAATTCGAATGGCCAAAAGGCATATGAAAAAATGCTCATCATCACTAATCATCAGAGAAATGGAAAACAAAACAACAATGAGATATCACCTCACACCAGAGAGATTGGCCCATACTCAAAAGGGTAAAAGCATCAAGTGCTGGCGTGGATGTGGGGAAAAGGGGACTCTCCTACACTGTTGGTGGGAATGTCGACTTGTACAACCTTTCTGGAAAACAATATGGACATTCCTCCAAAGACTAAAAATTGATCTCCCTTTAGGACCCAGCCATACCGCTCCTGGGAATATACCCTGGGAAGCCAAAAACACACAGCGGAAACACAATCCGCACTTGTATTTTCATAGCAGCACTATTCACAATAGCCAGAACCTGGAAACAACCAGTATGCCCGAGAACTGTTGACTGGATAAAAAAACTGTGGTACATCTACACAATGGAATACTATGCAGCTGTCAGGAAAAATGAAGTTATGAAATTTGCCTATAAATGGATGGACATGAAAAGAATCATGTTGAGTGAAATTAGTCAGACAGAAAGAGGGAGACATAGAATGACTGCATTTATTTGCATGACATAAATATACCAGGTGATCTTACCAAAAGTGGAAATTGCCTTAAGCACGTGGAAGTCAGAGGTTAGGCAAGATAGAGAAGGAAACATGTGTGAATAAATATCAAATGGTCTGATACCAACATAGAACTGAGAATAAAATACAGACAAAAATGTAAATGATGGCTTCTAAGTGTATGTAGTGCAATCCACAATGTGTTGGAGAAGGAGGAGAGAGAGACGAAGAGAGAGAGGAGATAAAGAACCTGCCATTTATGCAGGACGTGGGAGGGGGAAGGAATTGGGGACATTGGTGGTGGGTGATGGGCACTGGTGGAGGGGCGGGTGCTGGAACACTGTGTGACCGAAACCTCCAAGCGTGAACAACGTTGTAATTGTATATCTCACGGTAGTATAATAAAATGTTAAAAAATTAAATTAAATTAAAAAAAAATTCAACCAGTACCATGTGTATCTTTGCTATTAAGTATTTTCAGATGGGCATTGGGTGAATATGTGAATATTTTTTCCCACTCTGTGGAATGTTTTGTATCTTGGTCACCGTTTCTTTTGAGGTGTATAAATCATTAAAAACAGGTTATCTCAACAAAAATTATTTTTCAGATAAAATCACAACTGATACATGAGTCATAAAGATCACCTTATTAAGTTCTTAATATGATATACTATAGGTCTAAATATTAAATGCTTCAGATGGAATATTTTATTTCATATTTAACTGAATTGTTTTTGGATAATCCTAACCTTGTTTCCCCCCAATAAGGTTAAAAAAAAGTCAGAAATTTTCAGTGATTCATATTTAAAAATATAGTGAATTCAAGTATTCATTCTAACCCAGTTTAGTACCAAATTTTAAGTTGAGTACTTATTGGTAATTGGAAAAGGAATGCACATTAATGGTCTTTTTTTTCAAAATTGTTCTAATCAATAAATTAGCAAGTCACTATAGTCAATTTTATTGAGGTAAACAAAGCTATATATTATCAGGTTTATATATGTAAACTTTGCAGTTTGTCAACACCAAGATAGGAACTCAGATACTGAGATAGGGCCTGATATGGGGTCAGTCTTTGAGGGGGTTGGGATTTATGTTGTAATACTGAATGTGTGTAACAAATCATCATGGACAACTTTGTAAGCCATGGTGTTTAAATAAAGTGGAAAATTTTAAAAATAAAAAAAGTGGAAAACCAAAAACAAATTGTGTGTGATTCATAATTCCCTATTGAATATTTTAAACACTTATAACTGGTCTAAAAGCTCATATATAATTTTTATTTTGGCCATACCTAGTGGTGCCCAGGAATTACTCTTGGCTGTGTTCTCAATAGTAAATGTTGCTGAATATGGAACCAGGGTTGGCTATATACAAGCAATCATCATAAGTCATATAATATATCTTTGGCACACCCAAATTATACATTTGTAGAATTGCTTTAATAATAAATTTTAGAACAAGCTATGTGGGCTCAGTAGGTACTATAATTGGTCCCACACATACATAGAATAAATGTATAATAGCTTCTAATCAATAGAGTCAGGAAGTATAGACTGTGCCTAATTTTCCAGTTACCATTGATGGAGTTTTTCACCAGTACTTCCACATTTCTGCTTACCATGAGTTCTCCTTTCAAACAGGAGAATGGGGAAGATTAAAATATTTTCATGGGTTAAGTGATCTTAATGGGAACAAAGTATTATTATCTTTACCTGGGAATTCTCTAGTCTCAAGTAATGGAGTTCTCATCCAATACTTCTGCCATCTTCAAAGCAATCTTTAAGGCATATACTAAAGTCCACATCCGGACTTCCCTCTCGTCACAACTCCACCCAGCAGGCCAGACTATCACAGCTGGATCATCCACACCCACCCTGCAGCAGTTTCTTTTCAATCCGGCCCAGGTATGCTGAACCAGAGACTCTCAGACATGGGGGCACAGCTGCTCCTTTGCTCTCCCCTGTGCCCAGATGCTCGTGAGGCGCCCGGGAGGCATGGCGGGTTCTAGCCCTGGCCTGTCACCTCAGCAGAGCCTCACAAAAAGCCAGACCACTCTTGACTACTCCATGGGGCCCGCCATGCCATTTTCCACATCCGGACTTCCCTCTCGTCACAACTCCACCCAGCAGACCAGACTATCACAGCCCGGTCGTGGGGCGCCCGCGCAGTTTATCTGTAAATGCTTTATTTAGAGGTGACTACAACAGTATGCCACCAGCACAGCAAGCCTGGCAAGCTGCTCGTGTCGTATTTGATATGCCAAATACCAGTAACATTTATATTAGGTCATTCCCGTGACCTAATATAATGGTTTGAGGCTCTCTATGTTCCTGGAGCAAGCGGATGCCTTTGTGTTCTACTAGCATGAGACAGGACATATGGAGATATACTGGTGCCTGCTCTAGCAAATAGATGATTAACAGGAAGATAGTGATAGTGATAGATTATCTGAGACCCAACATGGCAAGACTTAGAGTAGGGACTTGAAGCTCAGGACCTGGGAAGAGACTCCTTCCAACACCCTCTAAATGGGAAAGTAATTAACCTCACTCTGCTTTGTTTTCCCTTATTTTGAAATTGGGGCTAATAATAGTGCAATCTTAATTGTATTATTGTGGAAACTAAAGCACAGTTATCATGTTATTGAAAAGCACCAGGTTTTTATCACATGCTTAAACAATAAAACAAACTGAAATTTCTAATTTTCTTGACTGCATAAGTTACTCTAAAGTAAAATAAAATAGAAGGAACCTGATTTAACCTGGAACTTTGGGACAGATTGCCTAGTGAATCTTAACAGAAATTCTTACAATTAGAAGTAGTAGGAAAATAAAAGTATTTGTCTGCTTTTGTTTGGTTAAAATGTAGGATAGATTAAAACTGATTTTGAAAGAATAGAAAACTTGGAAAGCAAGAACAAATTTTAAGATAAGTGAGGCAAACACAAGAGAAGGTGTCAGAGGATGAGATCAATGTGCTAATTGGTTTTAAAGTGAAGATAGTTCAGATATTTGCTATGAGTTCCATGTATCCTGCTATCTTAAACCCGTACTTCTCTTTAGAAACAATGAGCTATGTTCCATGTCTCAACAGTCTTATTGAAAGAAGACGTGCATCATTATCATGGAGTTAACTTGATGTTTAATCCATAATCCTGCTGCTTTGTGTGTTTAGAATGCTTTTCCCTTACATTTTCATTTATTCTTTACAGATTTCTCGATTAAGTGACTATTCAGCCATTGAAAGAATTTTTAACTTCCTTGGCATTTTCTGAAAGGTATTAAGAATTTTAAGTTCTCATTGATTGACTCTTATTTCCAACTGTGGAATATCATCCATGGTCCCTACTACTTGTCACATTATGAAAATAAAAGTACAGCCTGGAAAGTGGTGAGTGTTCATTCAATCTACTCTCAGATTATACACAGCTATATGATTTATAATGCAACGTATGTGCACTTAGTGACATTGACCCATATGGTTATATAGGAAAGCTCTCAAAATTGCTTTCACAAAACCAGAATACAGATAATATACATATTTGTCATACCATCTATAAACCTTAATATTGGAATTAATCCATCAATCAATCAATTAATTAATTTAGGAAATCTTCACTTGATCACTTAACATTCCATTATTCATCCCATTAGGAAATCTAATATATTTAAAGATTCACTCAAACATTCTTAATGTGATTTCAAATAGTAATCTGACTTTAGATCCAAACTAAAACTGATAAATGCAGTTTGGTCTCTGTCAAGGAGCTATTGGGGTCCCCGACAATATCAGGAAATGACATTCATGTTTTAGTTCCCTTC